>CAJNJA010035141.1:0-59081 GCA_905231915.1 Symbiodinium necroappetens
GCGGCTTCCTGGTGGCTAGTGTTGAAGAGAACTTTTCCGGTTGGTATGACTGGCCCAGTCATCGTATCATTCCGGGTGCACAAGAACTGCCCCATACAGGCCGCAGTCAAGTTTGTCGGCAAGCGCCGGTCAAGCACATCGTACTTTCACTCTTCCAGCTAAGAGTCCACATAGCAGAACGTTATCATGGCCCGCGTTTGGATTGCCATACGAATCCATATTCTTCTTATCATTGAAATTAGTTCTCTCGTCCTTGCTGGAGGAGTGGAGACTATCACCTGACTTGCGCCAACATCCACTTGAAACCGGTGATGTTTCAATTGTTACGCCTAGTTCAACAGCATAGTTTACTTTATGTGGGGACGGTATTCCTTCTGATGATATTTCTTCAGGCATCCTGATCCTGAATCTCCTTCCATGTGCTGCTTATGCTTTTGTTCGAGATTGGATCCAACTCATGAGCCTTGTACTGTATTGGCTGATTTACTCTTTGCGATGGACGATACTTAGGACCCCCGTTTCTTGATGGCCTCGCAGGCGTATGTCATGGAATACTTGATGTGCAATCTTGGCCATTGATACTCAGCGCAATGCCATCCGTTTGGGAAGGCTTCTGTGCACATGGAGCACTGCAGAAGCCCTTGCTGGCGCATATTTGTGACTCTGGTTGCGATTCCTGCGTTTGGAGAAATTCAGAAAGCGGGCATGTACTTCAACGCACAGTCCGATGATTTTGGAATATAGGCACAGAACTTAACAGAACATGATACTTAATTTGATGTTCTTCTCGGAAGAGGATTTTTCGGGTACGTTGATATTATTAATTCCTGATTGCCTGACTGGTAGCCTGTATAGGCAGCAGTCATCTTTGCCGGGCAGGGTTGGTCAAGCACATCGTAGATCTCTCGCAAATCATAGTTGCCATTCTTAATAAGCCTGTTTAGAAGGAACTGCCTTTGCGGCCCTTATTTGGATTACTACCTCTTATTGGTAACATAACTTGCTTGACGCTTTTATAATGCCACGTAAATGGCGCCAACATTTGCTTGATGTGTAGCAGGGTTGTACCAAATCGTATGAAACCCTCGTTTCATTCAGTGGTTTCTTGCTTTGAAGGGCTTGCGCCTGCCGTTTACGTCGGGGCTGAAATTGATTCTGATGATATTCATTCTTGGGCTGCTTTGCAATATCTTCCCTTGTTCTGTGTATTCTTTCGTTGGACGTTGGATCCAACGCATGAACTTCGCAAACAATTAATCTGTCTACGTTAGTGTACTTCTTTAAGTTTGCCATTATGGCAGCAAGGCGGCCGTGCTCCCTAGCTTGCTCAGCAGCAAGGGTTCAGCACAATGAATATCCACACGTTCCGAGATTCTGGGAACCTTCTTAACAAGTTGAATCTGTAATCATGCTTTTTTTGAAATCAACTACGTCGTGTATAATCAACTAGATTTTCCAAGTACCATATCCGGGTACATATTCCCAGTGAGCTTATGCATATTATGTTGTCAAGCCGTAATTTAAACTCTTCGCGTCGTCCGTCTCGGCATCCTAGAAGTTGCACAACTGAAAGACTTGGTGTTGCTCCGCAGGCGCAAGTCACGGAACATGTGATGTGTATTCTTAGCCTTTGGTGTTGAGCTCAACGCACTACAGCCGTGCCTTTGTTGCGGAAGGTCCAGCCCAGATACTTCGGATGAGGTCTATGGTATTTTCGTGTTGCTGGTTTTGACTCCTGCCTTGCACCGCTTTAAGAGAAAGCCCTGCATGTCTTTCGAAAGACACTCCAGGAGATATGGCCAGATGCTCATCAGAAAGCCAGGCTCAATTTCAATGATGTTCCCACTAAGTGGGCAACACCAGAGCGTCGGTGCGGCTTCCTGGTGGCTAGTGTTGAGGAGAACTTTTCCGGTTGCTATGACTGGCCCGGTCATCGTATCATTCCGGGTGCACAAAAACTGCCCCACACAGGTCGCAGTCAAGTTTGTCGGCAAGCCCCGGTCAAGCACATCATAGTTTCACTCTTCCAGCCAGGAGTCCACATACCCAGCGAGTTTGTAAGTGCTGGTGCAGAACTGTCACCATGGTCCCCGTTTGGGTTGCCATACGAATCCATATTCTTCTTATCATTGAAATTAGTTCTCTCGTCGCATTTGTCGACTGGACACTGTAACTTGCTGGAGGAGTGGAGACTATCACCTGACTTGCGCCAACATCCGCTTGAAACCGGGGATGTCTCAATAGTTTAGTTTATGTGGAGACGGTATTCGTTCTGGTGATATTTCTTCAGGCATCCTGATCCTGAATCTCCTTCCATGTGCTGCTTATGCTTTTATTCGAGATTGGATCTAACTCATGAGCCTTGTACTGTATTGGCTGATTTTCTGTTTGCGATGGACGATGCTTAGGACCCCCATTTCTTGGTGGCCTCACAGGCGCATGTCATGGAATACTTGATGTGCAATCTTGGCCATTGATACTCAGCGCAGTGCCATCTGTTTGGGAAAGCAACGTGACTTGCTTGACGCTTTCATAACGCCACGCAAACGGCACCAATATTTGCTTGATGTCCCGTAGGGTAGTACCAAATCGAATGAAACCCCTCGTTTCATTTCGGTGGTTTCTTGCTTTGAAGGGCTTGTGCCTGGCGTTCGTGCTATGTACGTCGGGGCTGACATAGATGATGATCTGTATATTGTTTGATCAGACGTTGGATCCAACGCATGAGCTTCGCATAACAATCTGTCTACGTTAGTTTTACTTCTTCAAGTTTGCTATCACGGCAGCGAGGCGGCGGTGCTGCCTAGCTTTTTTAGCAGCAACGGTTCAGCACAATGAATATCCACCCGTTCCGAGATTGTGGTAACCTACCATCCGAGTACACATCCCCAGAGAGCTTATGCGTATCATGTGTCATGCCGTAATTTAAAAACACTTCGCGTCGTCCGTCTCGGCCCAGCATTCTAGAAGTTGCAAAACTGAAAGGTTCGGCTTTATCATCTTGTAGTAGTGTATCGGACGGGACTTGTTATGCTGCTTGCTGATGTTTATTCAAGAATCCCACCTGTTTCGATAGGAAATGGATCTGACACCAAACATTGTCTCGCCCATTATCTGTGTATACCTCTAAGGGACGAGACTTGAGGAACCCCCACCTCTTGATTAGCAGGGCGCAAGCAAATCACCGGGCATGTGATGCGTATTCTTGGCCTCTTGTCTTGAGCTCAACGTATTGCAGCCGTGCCTCTGTTACAGAAGGTCCAGTCTTACTTTTGTTCTTGATCGAGCTTGGGTCTTTAAAATATGACTATTATATTTCCGATGTACGATATTTAGAATTTTCGTTTTATGTTCTTCTATTTTTGATCGAGCTTGGATTTTCAAAACCATTAAAATTGGCGATATGTGAATTCGTTTCATGATTTTATTTATGAGTATATGTTCTGGAATGTTTTAATGTCTTGGATATATATATTTAGAATTATATAAAAAATTAGGTTGGGCTTCTGCACACGATTTTGGTTTTTCACACAACTCAGTATATAGACCGATGATTTTGGAAAATATATACAAACTAGATTAAAATTTGATATTGAATTTACATGATTTTTTTAGTTGAAGAAAGTATGAAATGCTGGGTTTAACGGATGCGTTTCGTATTATAATTAAGTTTGCTATTGCGGTAGCGGACGGTGGTGTTGCCTAGTTTTCTTAGTAGTAACGGATTAGCGTAATTAATATCCGCCGGTTCCGAGATTGTGAGCACTTACTATCCGAGTATGAGTTCTTAGTGAGCTTATTCATATATTACTATGCTGTAATTTAAATTACTTCGCGGACACGTTTTGCAGAGTTTGTTGCTGCCTGCGCCGGGCCAGCGTGTCGTCAGCTACACTGCTGCGCCCCCTGCGCGGCTGCAGCACAGCTTTTTGCATTCCCGCCGGGTGTCCCGTTCCTGGTCTCCGCAACGGCGCTCGTGTGCATGGCACCCGAACGCTACCTCCGATGGTGGAGGAGGGCTCGCGGCCGCAATATAGGCAGGCGACGTCCGTGCTACGTTTGAGCCCTTGCGCGACTCCGCTGCTCACCAACGCCGTAGGCCGAGAAGATCGCGCCGCCGGCATGAATATCGACTCGGACATTCCTGTCCCCACACGTCCGCCGCTGGCCACTTCGATTTGTTTTTGAAATCGGCGGGCATTGGGCTGAGGAGGCCGCCGCCTTGCCTCCTTGCCTGTGCACATGGCGCCAACGTGCCTGCAACTGCAGCTTGGCCCCGGCAGCATGGGTGTTGCGCTGCAGTGGCTTTGTATCCGTCGCGGCGCAGCGCGCGCCAAACATTGTATAACCTATTGTCTGTGTATACCTTTGCATTCTCAACTCTTTGTGTTGAGCTCAACGCTTTGCAGCCGTGCCTTTGTTGCGGAAGGTCCAGCCGCCTAGTACTTCGGATGGGTGCGATGGTTTTTTCAATCGACTCCTGCGCTGCACCTTCAAAATGAAAAAAGCCTTGTGTGATTTTCGAAGGACGTCGATTTGGCCAAATGCTCACCCGAAAGACGGACTCAATTTCAATGGTGTTCCCACTTAGTGTAACAGACCAGAGCGTGGGTGTGGCTTCCTGGTTGCAAGTGTCTTATACGGGTGCAAAATTGCCCTATACAGGTTGCAGTCAAAATTTTCTGCAAGGGCTGGTCAACTACAGCGTGGATTCATTTTTCAAGCAAAACTCCATACATCAACCGTGTTCCCAAGAGCTGGGTTAGTTGAGGCCCGCATTTGGATTCTACCACAAATCCTATTCTTGTTATCATTGAAGTTAAATTTGTTTGTACTCGCCGCTTGAACAATATTTTTTTCTTGGAGGAGTGCAACTCTCTATTTTTGTGCTAAAGTGTGTTTGAAACATTTCAATAATTGTGTTTGGCTCAACAACATATATGTGCTGCGTTTGTTCTTGATCGAGCTTGCGTCTTAAAAATATGGGCATTAGAGTTCCGATGTACGATATTTATGGCTTTCGTTTCATGTTCTTCATTTGATCGGGCTGGGATTTGTAGAGTATAAAAACTTATAGTGATGGCACGATGATTGAAGTCGTTTCATGATGATATTCATGAGCTGCTTTTTTGGCATATTTTCCTGTCTTGGATATATTTATATTCAGAACTTTGCAAAATAAACATATCAGGTTGAGTGTCTGTAAAGGTAAAGCATTGTGGAATTTATATACAAACTGGATGAAAAAAAGAACTTGAATGAAAATGATGTTCTTTTTTGAGAAAAGTATGATTAAAAAAATGCCCTTTGGATATCAGCTTTAATTGTCAACAAAAATGGTAAAGTCAAAATTGCATTTTAACAATTGCAGCTCCTATTTGCAATATATAATGTCACATGACAAAGGTTTGTATGTTTTTCTTTCTTGTAAGTGCTGGTGTGGAAAAAGCAGCATTGCCCACGTTTTCGATTATACGAACCAAATTGGTAGTTGTGGTTTGCGGAGATCAATCTGCTGGGGGAGTCCAGACGATGAAATGACTTGCTGTTATGTTTTGCTTGAAACGATTCAATTTTCAATTTCATACATTTACATCAAAAATGCTTGTTGAATGGTTTATTTTTTTTTGAGCGATTCCTGTTAGAGCGATTGAAGTCTTGGGCACATGGGGCGCGCAGTTCCTGCTTGTGGACCAACTCGCGAAATGATGTTCTGCCCCGAACAAAAAAAATTTTCGGTGTTTGAAAAACGCAAGCTATCTGTGAATCGTTATTTCATTTTACCAGTTGAAATGACTGGATTAGTTTCAAGCGTAAATATTCCGCTTGAAAACAAGATTGCATTTGAAGCATTTTTTCATAAGCCTTTCACGCAAGATGATTCGTCACTTCTTGTTGTTTCCACAAGGCGCGGCTATTTGTTTTTCCTTGCAAGTTGTATTATTACTTGCCTAAGAAATGGATGGGAGAAAAAACCAAGCATGCAAACAAGTCATATGTGATGCTTATGACGGTACATTTAACTTTTGGCAAACATATTCGGCTCTGTGAACATTATGGCTGTGGGCGTGGGTACTGCTCATTGCCATCCTCTTTTGATTTCCAAAAACAACAACTCTGGATGTATTTTGTATAAGTGCTATTTGTCGGTTCTTTTCAATGGTGGTGTTTCGAATACGTGTTCCGAATTGCAATAAGTCGTTGAACCTGTCTGATTTTTTGACCTTGTATCGTCATGCAATGTTTTTTTTGTTAGGACAGAAATTGAAAGTTGATCAAATTTGACACTTCCATTTGTGATCTGTTGTTTGTAATAAAACAATTTGCAGTTACTCAGTTGGGGCGGGACTTGGGCGGCTGCTGCGAAGCCACAGAGTCTTTTTTCTTTTTTCGAAATGACACAAATAAAAATTGAACACACCAACATGTTTCGAAGAGAAAACAATTTGTTTTCAATCCAGTAACTCCTTTTTCTTTTCAAGACAATAATTTCAAAAATCTCATGTATGTCTTTTCAAAGATTCAAGCATATAATGTTAATTTTGCAAGTAAAGATATTAAATATTCATTTTAATTTGTGTGAATTATGGAATTCATAATCTCTGACAGATTCCGGAATCTTTAAAGAATGTATGTTAAAATATAGGTTTTTTTTACAGACTTAAAAACATGAGAAAAACTAAAGATATCAGAAGAAATAATTGAAAATCGAGATATGAATGTACAATCTAATAAAGCGTTGTCATTTCAATAGTTTGAGATATAATTTAGTGAGTAATATCAGGACAACAAATTTCATTTATATATATAATAGAATATTCACGAGCTTCGAACATTTTTTTCAAGATTCTCGACCAAAATCTCAAATTTGAATCTCAGAGACTTTTTTTCTCGCTTCGAGAATTGACATTACCATCAGCGAGATTTTCAGAAATTTTTTTCCCCAATTACAAAAAACTAGATTTAATCATTATATAAAAAAACAGACAGAAGAAATTTTAATTATTATATATATTTTGGAAATATGTATAGTTCGAACCCATAATTCATCGAAAAAAAAATCAATTAACCACACAACAAATAATAGAAATCGATTCAAGATGTCAAAAAAAAACAAACCATTGCTTCGAAATGAAAGAAGAATGAATAAAAATGACACTTTATAATTGAATAAACCAAAATTTCTCGAAGATGAAACAAGTAGTTTTCAATCAAAAGATATATTTTTTTCTTTTCAAGATTTCCACAATCTTTTTCATTCCAAAATTTCAAACACATATTATGAGTTTTGCAAGTGCGGATAGTAAAAATATATTTTAATTTATATGAATAATAGAATTCATAATTCTTATGAAATTGCGGCATGTTTAAAGAATTTATTTTATATTATATTTTTAATCTCTATAAAATTAAAAATATCAGAAAAACCGATCGAGAATCGAGATATGAACAGATAATCTAATACAACAATTGCTTTCTATAGTACCACGAATCTCATATATTTATATAATAGACTAATTTCACGACATTCATATATTTTATTCAAAAGTTTTGAATCTAAGAGATATTTTTTTTCTCTTTTCGAGAACTATTATGACCATCAACGAAATTTTCAAAAATTTGTAAAAATATTACAAAATTCTAGATTATTCGATAATTATATGAAAAAAATATTCAAAAGAAATTATTATTCTAAATTTTAAATTTCTATAATTATTTTATAATTATTATTTAATTTTTTTTGTAAAATACTAAGAATTTAAATATCTTAATAATATCATAAAATATAATATATATCCAAATAAGCTTAATATTTTTGCCCATATACTATTTAAAAATAAGAAGATATTCAGAGTCATATTTATTTCACTAATAAATTTCAAGATTTCTTAAAAGAATAAATATATAATTCGAATTAAGACATAGAAATATATATAACAATTGACTCTACCAAAAATATTATAGAAAATAAATGATTTTTTTTATCAAATCAATATACTATCCAAATTTTGTAGCCGAACCATTTTATTTCCTAATATCGTTTCATAACCAGCGCACTAAATACATTAAACAACGAATTCTCGATAATCGAAACACATACGTACAATCAAGGCATATCTAACAAGCATCGAAGCAAAACATTTTATCATTTTTCCGTAAAGAAAGAATTTTTCCATTCATGATTTTATTTCGTATATGATATGAAATTGGTTAATTTTATAGGTTGGCTTATAGTATTATGCTTCGGGGGAAATGCCTTATTCGTGCCTTGACTCATATATGATAAAAGGATCACACCAAGGGACGGCGGCTCTGGTGGTGGGATGATGGCGGTATCTCAGTAGTAACGCCCATCGCACAAAAATATTTTGTTTCCTAGGGACATCTTGAAATATACACTGCTAGACAGCAAGTCCAACGCGGCGTTTTCAGCCGAAGTCGTGGCTATGAGGCATCTTGTTGCGCACGCAGATGTAGCCCGAGCCTGAACTCAGCTGTGCAGCAACAAATATCCAATAACGGAACCGCATCATCAACCTGGCATTCCAGCTGAGAACGCGGCCGCTGACATTCCGAACAACCTTTGCAAGTCCGATGCTTTGGGTTTGCAAATGAACACCTGCCAAACCTCGCAAGGCTGAGGACCGCACCCAGCCAACACTGCAAGAGTCCTGCTCGTGGGCTGATGTTGCGGAGCATGCAGAACATGTCAGAACGCATCACATCGTTGTCAAGACAGGTCGTGCCGGCACGACGGTGCCTCGTCGCAGAAACCAGGGCCACGGGCAGAACAGCGCTCACACTGATCGGCACAAGCCTCTGTCATTCGGATGGGTTTCCGTTGTGGTGAAAAAAGTTGGACAGCCACTTGTGCACGAAGCCTTTTTGCCGTGCTGTATGCTTGCAGTGTCGTGTCCTGCATGATCAGCTTCCGACCAAGCATCGTCCCGCATCCAGCCCAAATCCTGGAACGCATTCCTGGTTGGACACAAGGTCTTGAGCATTGAGACACGCAGTAGAACATCTATCTCACGTCAAGAGTGTTATTGCATTGTCCGAAACGCACTTTCACCTATCAGCATTGCTGCCAAGTGTCTGCGCAGCCTGGAGAGACACCTGCCTGAGCCAAGGTTGGGGAGTGTCTTACTCGCAATGTGTGGTGTAAGTTGTGCCTCCGACTGGCTTACCTCCACTGATTTTTGTTCTCACCCTCCAAGACTCCAGCCCCTGTGCAACGTTTGCAGGCAGTCGCGCAGGCCTTGCACGGTTCCAAGGGAGGCAAGTTTCAAAAACTGCGGTAGCGTCACCTGTCCGGCGCCCAGCAAGTAGTGACGACGGTTGTATCGGCGAATGCCGTCCAAGGTTCCGTAAACTAAGCGAATTTCCGAGTATCCCTTACACTGATAATGTTTAGACAATGACTTCAGTCATGGCTTGTTTGAATGCTGCTGCAAGAAAGGAGAATTTCAATGTGTCTTTATCGGTCCGCGACTTCCTCGTACAGAGCTGTGCAAGGGATGCCTCGCAGCTGCGGTCCGGTGTTAGTCCGAAGCCCTCGCGGCAGACGTCACAGCGACCCAGGGACAGGTCCTCGGTCCGCAACACGAGAAGAAGGCATCGACCGTTTGGGTCTCCATGCCGTCTGAACCCAATCGCAACCTACTCAAGAAGCCGGTGCTGCAAGGCAAACCATACCATGCCTTATCACCAGGGGTCTTTTTCTGACAAAGGGCGCAGACGTCACAACCTTCGACTTGGCACTTCGAGCAGTCCGTGCCTGCCGCACTCAGCTGAATACTAGGTTCTGCCCGATGCTCGTCCCGGAACCCCCGGCGCAACGCAGAAAGCGTTCTTGTCTGCCTCCTTGCAGACCATAGCCAGCTCGGCAGCTTCCTCTCAGCAATGGGTTGGATTGCGGTACTCACCCTGCTCTACCACACACATGCTTGTGTGCTTGTGCCAACCCAGGGAAAACCAAATTAGACGATGCCGCCTGACAAGATCAAACCAACACTTTTTCGTCCGTGGTGTCTGGTGAAACAGATCAGGAGAAATCACTGACTGAACTGACACATGTTCGTCGCGAGCAGCACTGGGGTCACTCTCGTCTCCTGAGTCGCAGTGACCAGGGCCAGCTTTGCCTGAAGACGGAGTCACAAGCAGAACGCCACACTGGTGACTGCTAGCATACGCTCGAGACTTGGGCGACATCAGTGGCGCACAACTCTTTTTTATATACATTTTCTTTCCTTTAGTGAATCCCAGAAAGTTGGAACATGGGCTTCGGAAGTTGCAAAGGGAAGGGCCTCCCAGGCTCCCTGTTGCTTTCAACACTCAGTGGTCCTGGCCCCCTCTCCTTATCCAACGAAGAGCGCTGGCTAAACAGAGACAAACAGGTAAAAATACAGATAAGACATACTCGGGACTCTGCAAACAGGTGAGGCAACCTCAACATGCAGCTGTTCAGTTCGAGAGGCTGCAGTTGGAGCAGTGCATGGAGCAGGGGGCGCACACTCCTCGCGTCAGCATTAAGGCTTTCAACCAACAGCACTACACTTCACTACAATCGCCTGCTGATAGTCAACAAGAAAACGCGTGCGCTGGGAACAGCTTCAGACTGCTGAGGGTGGAAGACGGTCTCCGTTTTTTTCCCGGTCTCCTGTGGGTGTCAGGCTGAAGCCCTGGTCGCAGCGCTCCGGATCGCAGCGGCCTTCTCCCAGCAGTTCGCACCTACGCGAAGTGCAGCTTTCTGCCACTGCCGGCGACAGTGTGAGCTGCTCGGCCGGCCTGGAACAGTGATCGGCGCAGCTCAGGCAGTCCTCGTGCACCAAGTGGCCGCTTGACTCAAACCGACTGCAACTCCAAAGGGAACCCCACCGAGGCAGCAAGTCTTCAGAGCAGTCCTGTACAATTCTGATGCCATCGCTCCTGTTCTTGAGTGTCGAGCCTTCCACGCATTCCTGAATCACAAGCACAGACAATCGCGACAAGAGAATCTGTGCTGATGGTGCCGCTCAGTGTTCCGAACATCTCTTGCGAGTGTCATTGCAAAGTCTCTGCATCTTCCCTTGCTCCAAGCGAACCCAAGCTTACAGTTGATCCTCATGTTGGTCCTCATGGTTATCAAGCGCGAAACATCGTCGTCACCCGACATACGCCAAGATTCATGCGATGAAGCATGCGACTCATGATGTTGGTTTCCAGGCTGAAGCAGCTTGGGTCAGCTAGCTCATCGGACCAAAGTACTCCATCTCCACACTGAAGACTCCATGAGATCTAGAGTCTAGAGTTTGTTAATTGGAAAGCTCCTTTGCTACGCCTGCTGTCAATTGAGCGTGTGTGACAGCCTTTTCACAGCGAGCTTCCAGATTCTAGTAAAGCCTTCTGCAGCTGAGACTGGCCTGGCAGAAGTCCAGGAGTCCATCGCATCGCCGGCAACCGCGAACTTGACATGGCCTCAACCAAGATAGGCCTTTCTCTTGGCGCAGAAATCCATGCGCACAGACCAGGACCCGAACTCGCAACTCCGGCGGTCTTTCGTGAGGCCGAATGTCGCAGGGCAGCGACGACCTGACACAGCTGGCGGATCAGTTTCCAAGTATCCTTTCTAAGAAGCTTTTTGCGAGGAACAAACAAAGCATGTCCGAGGCAGTGGCATGGGAGCTCTGTTGGAGTTGCAACACTGTCGTCAGTGGCAGAACGACCTCGGCGAAAAACAAGGGACAACCAGACTCCATTTATCCTAAACACTGCGCTCTGATGCTTTGCTGTCAGCTTTTGTGACACAGCTCGTAAACGACGCAACCTTGCCCGACAACATGACTGGGGGGCGAATCCGACGTGTCTGTTTCGGCGTCCTCCCAAGAGATTTTCCTGGGCGCCCAGCCCAGGCTTGTGGCCTGTGCTGGAGTCTTGCCAAGGTTCGAAGATGCAGCAAGCGAGCATCCGTTCAGGCAGCACCTCCTCGTCGCAGCCCGAGCAGATGCTTCCAGCACATGGAACACCTCAGCACTTGGACCAGTTCGAACTTCGTTCTGAGAGAGGCCTGAAAACACAATGCGTATTCCGAGAAGGATCGAAATGCCATGACTTTAAGCCTCCATCTACAAACAGAAAGACTTCGACTCTGACCACTGAGGCGACCTTCTGCTCTCAAGTCTCATGCCCAACAGGCTGTACGCTGCAGCACGGCGCGACCTTCTGCGCTGAGCTTCGCGGCACTGGCCGGTCAACGAAAGCCCACGCCCTGGCGCTTCGACTTACTGGAGCCACTCTGACAGCGGAGCTTCCCGGCTTATCTGAGCCGCAGCTTTCCAGGCCTAGGACGCATTTCCCTTCATCGCAACGCCCAGGGCCTCCAGCTGCGCTGGCTAGCTTCTTCTTGGAAATGCAACAACAGGAAACACATGTCAAGCTGCCTTAACTTTCAATCTCTTTCGTACATTTGTATTTGCAACAACTTGAGAGCCAAAAACAAAGAATTCACGGCATGCATCACGACAGAAAACATAATGCCTACTGCCTGCTGCAGATATTCACTAATGATTCGGTAGACCGTATGATACCACCGGGGGAGAGAGACAGAGAGAGAGAGAGAGAGAGAGCGAGAGAGTTGGTTTAAATGGAATGATGGCAGCCATGGCAACAATACTATGGAAAAGAAACATGGAACGGAGTGACGCGAAAACTAACTCTCCAAAATACCATCATCTTGGCCGTGCCAGTATCGGCAATGACAGCAAGAATCAGAACGGGTCGTCCGTGTTCGCATGGCAGCCATTTAGACAGCAAAGACATGTCTGCAACATCGTACAAGCCGTGGCAGCAATGATAAAGCTAATACCAACGCCAGTAAATGTAATTAAGGTGGCATTGAAGCTGAGTGCTGGAGGCCTTTTCAAGGGAGCTCGAGGCTTCGTTATCGCTCCTCTGCTGAGATCAGCTGCTGCACTCCTCTCTGCAAGCGGCTCTGTCGAAATATTTATGTGACCTGAGGGTCAAGTTCAGAAGAAGCGCGCGGGTGTGTGTGTGTGTGTCATTGAACACCAACGGATCCGAAGCTCTGTGACATGGTGAGAGCACATCAGTCCTGAGTCGGAGCCTTAATCGCACAATAATTGCTGGGGCCCCACGATAGCTTTAGAACAAGCCTCACATCCTGCCCTGACAACACATCTGTGTTCCTCTTTGCACCGCAAAGCCTGAGCTTCAAGGGAAATGACTTTGAACTTGCAGATCATGAGACCACCTACTACTGTACTCCGCCATCTTTTCACGACATGCTTGTATACAGCAACATAGTGCAGTTTCTCGAAACTCTTGCCTGACTTGTGGCACTGTGCACATCCTTCACCACAGGGCCTCGGCCCGTGCAAACATGCACCAGTTGACACAGGAAGCTTCAGCAGTTCCAGGACCCAGGCAGGCAAGCCCGGAACTTGCGCCCTGTCGCAGGCGCCTTCAGAGATGCGAAGAGCATCCGAAACTCGATCCAAGCCAGGTCCGACCTGGTGTGCATCTTGCTCGCGTTCCTGGTGTGATGGGCGTGGCCCATCCGGCGGCGAGCGCTGAAATGCGAGTCACATGCCGTGCTTGCACTCCTATGCTCCTGGGCGTCCGACTTCCAGCACGTAGCCACTGTCACAGGCCAGGCACGCTCCTTCGGAGTCGCACCTCGCTCTTTCGAATCCCCAGCGGTCGGTCGCAGAATGCACGAAACGCAGGCGAGGCCTGAGGCAGTGGGCGGAGCAGACCTTGCGCATGATCACAGCCGACTGCACCGGTGACGGGCCTGAGCCCGATGCCGTCACGGCAGCCAAGGCACAGCCGCAAACGTGGGGGGGTGTAAGTGCGTGGCTGAGCGCGCCGGTGTCTTGATTCACCGCAGTGACGAAGATACGAGCCCTGGCCTTTGCAGGAGAACTTCTGGATCCCAAATTGCAGGAAACCCCTTTCCGGTGCTCGGATCCCTTGGGCTCAGGGCTCCGGGCCATCCAAGGAAAGTCGCCAATGGTCCACTCTGCTAGGTTTGGGAAGGTGTTCTGGTACAGCCTGAGTTGATGACGGATAGTCATCCGACCACCTCAGACCCTTAGAAGCCTTCTGCCACGACCTGTGTCCCGAATACTAGGAGACTGGGTTCCACTCCCGAGGCCGCCAGCACCGCTTTTCCGCATGGCCTGTCTTCCAAGACAGCTACTTTTCGAGATCTACTCTCTGTAACGCACGCCAAGAAACAGTGGAAGGCACGAGGCGAAATGCAGGCTGCATCCCCTTGTCTCACAGTCACCTCGTAGACGGCTGGAGCGAAACCGTGGCTGGTGAGCCACCAGCGCCTGGACAAACGGAATTGCGAACGGCCTGCCTCGAATCAACCAAAAAGCTTTGAGGCTCCAGCATCTGCAAGGGTGTTGCCTCCGCATGACCTGCTATGCATCAGCCAGTCGCGGAATCCCGTGCACTCAACGGATCTTTCCCGGTTGACATGTCTGCTCCCCCCTTGCCGGCTCGCACCGTATCGCAGCCCACGGTTTCCATCACCACCACGGCCTTCCATAACCTGCAAGCATCATGCAAATGCTCTGCATGAACATGTGGGTCAGCGTTCTGCGGGTCCTCAGCAGAATGTACCAACATTCTGAGGCTGTGCAACTTAGAGTCTCCTCCTTAACATGTCAATGTGTGTGTGTGTGGGGACGGCAGGCAACACAGTACCTTACTCTGCAAAGACCTATCGAATCTTCCCTGCGCTTCTGGTCCATCGGCATGGTGGCATGCAAAAAAATCACGTGCAGCTCGAAAGCTATGCATCAGAACTGGAGATGTGCATCTCCTGGCTTCCCCTTCATCCCGTTGTGACTGGAGCATGCCGCTGACTTGCAGCTGCAGCCCGATTCACGAGTTTCCATGCTCATGCTCGATGCTCGCCGTCCGCGCTTGCCGCCGATCTTGAGAGCAGGGCCTGCTCTGCTGGCTCTGCGTGGGGGCCCTGATTTTCTTTGCCGAGCAAGCTTTCCGCCAGCCTGTGTCATGGCCGACATGGACCTCACCCTGCAGAAGCTGTAGATCTGCTTGGGACTTGCAGATTTTGTTAATGCTTGGCAGCACAAACAAATGGAAGCAGTCTTTGTTGCCTTTATAGGCAGACCTTGGCTCAGGAGCTGCTGCGATTAAGCTACCGGAGCGCCCTGTGGATTGGCTGGTTCCTTGTATGTGAATAGAAGCGACACAACGCCAGAGATTGAAAAATGGTCGCATGTTCAATCTTGAGCTGGGAGCTTGGATGGAGGGCTCGTGCGTATGGGTTGCACGCGGCTCGCCGGGGGCCCGCGGGCTTAGATGGGTGGGCAGGACGGGTAGAAGGCCGCACTGAAACTAAAGGCGCACATGGATGCTTGGAACGCAGCCCTGGAGCTCAACTCCTCCCCTCCTGCGAGCTGTTGGGAAGACAGTTTATCACGCTTCGCACTCACTTGGAAGATAATACTGGGGTCTGCTTTTCCTCACATTAACCCGTTGTATATCCTCAAATGTGAATCGGGCTCCCTCTAAGGAGCTTCCGATGGGTTTCCTCCACCGAAATATTGTCAAAGTTAGTTGAGTTGTTGTCCAATTTACTTAAAACTTGGGCTTTTGCACATGCATCCAGGATAAAGCCCTACAAATTCTGCTGGTTACATATCTTTTGAAGACGGCAGCGCCTGGCAAGATGTTTGGTCACAAGCTTCAGTAGATATGCTGAAGCCGGCTTCACACTGGATTCAAGATGCCCTTCAAATATCGTCCCCAAGAAGGTGCAAGGGATTGTCGACACTTTCCAAGCACCCTAGATCGACATCGACCACTAGGCTAGATCGACTGCGACTTTTCACAGTGTTGGGGCGAAAAGAAGCAGCTGCACGCCGTGGCCTTGTTTTTTCTGTCTTGTTCTGCATGATTTGTCCTTCGTGCAGTTGCAACTTGATCAGATACCTGAGCTCGCCAAGCCTAGCTGCAGCCGTGCAGCTGTCGCAAAATAATTTTATGCATGCTTCAGAAGCACCATGTCTCTCAGCCTGCTTGCGAGTGATGCTAGGGTTGGAAGGCATTGGATCGAAGGCTCAAGCTCTGGAATGCATTCAGATCTGCTTCCGCTTTGCTGAGTCTTAGGGCCAAGTGCATTTCCCAACGCCTGCTAAACGCACTTGGCCTTTGCTTCACCAAATCCGGATCTCCACGCCGTCCCTGCGCCCGAAAATCGCACCGAAAATGCTTTATTTGGTTCCCAGGCTCCAAAATGCATTTTTGCAAAGCTTGGAAAACGCACGCAAAGCTGTTTTAGCTTTGCCGGTGTTCCTGGCCCCAGTCCTCGAACCCAAATCGATCTCCCGAGGCCTCCGACCAAGACCAAAAGCATTTTCCAAGGGCCCGCTAAACGCATCGGGCCCTGGTTTCAACAAATCTAGAGCACAACACGTCCCTAAACCCGAAAATGTAGTAGTGAGATGCTCTAGTTTCGGACTTGTCTGGAAGCCGTGCCTGCCTTGAGCGAGTGTGCGAGTCGAACCCCGAAAATTCGTGCCGACAATTTGGCTTCCAATTGGTTTTGGGTCTTCGCCGGCACATTTTTTCTGGTGTGTTGCAGAGAAGCAAGTCATGCCATCAAACATCCGTCAGTCACCAGAAAGGGCCTGGAGGCTGGAAGGACTCGGGCGCCCATCTGGAACGACTACCTCGGCGCAAATTCGGCGGATTTTCGCAGTCTGCTGCTTCAACATAGAAGTCGTATGTGTAAAGGCCGGGGAGCGGCATGATTCTGACACGCTCGGAAAGCTGGCTGCGCGGCTCTCTGGCGAAACAGTGCACGCAGGATGCAGGCACTGCTGCGCTGCCAAGTTCCCAGCGTAGTACAGTCGAGGTGGCCGGCGGCTGCCTGATTGAGCGAAGTGGCGAAGCGTGCTCACCCTGGTCATTGTGTTTCTTTCCTGAAACTAGCGGGGGCACCACTTCAAAACAGCGTCAGCAAGCTATGTGCCCACGATTTGGCCACCTGTTCCAACTTCGCCCGGACTCACGCAGGGCACACCTTCGCACAAAGCCATTGCTTTTAGCGTGCTGCTGAAGCTCGGGAGCCGAGGGCGCGACTAACCTGCACTCCAGCAGACTGGTCCAGTGCTAGGGAATCTGACTCCGGAACAATCACCTGCCCAAACCGCGTCTCTTTAACCGCTCCGCTCCGGTTTGGGATGTCCCCCGCATGTTCTGCACCTGAGGTGCGCAGCAGCTCTGAGGGAGGCCCATGTTCGAGGTGAGCATCAGCACGGGCTCCTGATTCCTGTCAGGCGGTACGCTGTTTTAGCTCTCCGTTGTGCTGTCTACGATCGGAGGAGATGCAGCACAGTCGCGGCACAAGAAGTTGCTGGCATCTGCATCATGCATGCATCTACCCGTCATGCATGTCAGTCTAAAAGCTTCATCATGAACCAGATGAACACCCGTGCCGAGTTGAATCGCGCCTGACAGCTCCGTAATGCACGGCTGTCAGGGGGCAAATGTTGAAGTAAACCGACACACAGACCTCGGACACACTTTTCTGATCAAGCACGCAGAGTTCATGCCACTGTAGCCTTGGATGGGAAGGCATTACCTAGCAAGAACCAGTGACTTGAGGTTTTTGCAGCATTTGCTTACTCACCATGATGCTGCCAGGAACGGCTGGTGATTGTTGGGAATTCCCACTCTCCCCGTTGCTAATGCCCTGGCTAGATTGCAACCCCAAAATGTCTCCGACGAGCATGGCATACTACGCCGACCAGAATACCTCTCGCATCCCTGCACCCTATGGAATTGCCAACACGATTCGGGAAGCTCTGATATTGCTCTGATGCGAGTGGCGCAAGCGAGTGCTACGCCGACGGGAGCCCAGTAGATCAGGAGCCAGGTCCTGCAAAGTCTCCGCGAAACGAAGGCCCGGTCTGCCCCAAGGGCGGTGCCTCAGGGGTTCGCCGCCCAGGTGTCGCGCCGACCGGCGCTGGAGCCTGGCCTGCAGCCGAGCTTTGCGGGAACTTGCCTTCGGCTTCAAGGCCCCTGGCCTGCCAAGTGAAAGCATGCTCGCAGTCAAAGATGAAGAGGATAAAGTTGCAAAGGTAATTGTCGAAGTCCAGTGTAGTGAAAACAACCCACCTCAAAGCATTGCGCCGCAACGACCAGCGCAAGCGAAGGGCAACCCCCTCGAAACCCGAGCTGCTCAGCGTTCCCATGCTCTTGGCTCGGGGCAATTTGCCGATGGTGGCAATGGGCGTCCTGCACGGTCGGGTTTCTCATCTTTTCGGAGCGGCTTGCGATGCAGAGTCGCAGGGTTGGCTCACCCTGGGAGCCCAGGGTAAATCCGAACGGATGCTCTGCAGTGCTAACCCCCGAAGCAGGACCTGCCCAACCTCAAAAAAGTCTTTGGCTCTCTCTCAGGTGCAGACGTGCTGGCCAAAATGAGCTGAATTGCCATCAGCAGCACGACCTGTGCCATGAGCTAGGAAAGGACCATCCAAAATTGCCACATGTCAGAGCAAACTCCAAGCTTTAAGGCAACAGGCGGTGCAGAGCAAGAGACGACGCAAATGCCATAACACCGCTGCGACAGACCCTGCGCACCACAGCCACGAGGTATTGCAGGATGAATGCACCAAAGCCCAGGAATCGCTGCTGCTGCATGGTCATTTGGACCTGTAGCAGCAGGAAGTTGGACATGGCAGGATGGAGCAGCCCAAGCAGGATGATTACCACCAACTTACAAGATCATGCGGTATGAGATGTTGCGCTACAGCTGTACTGAAGCTGCACAATGCCATTGTGACTGGGTGACTTAGCTTGGGGCAGCTGGCCGGTGTGCGAGAACGCGATAGAGCTTGGCAGCATCCTGCCGCACGCAGAGTACTTGGGGCTGGACAACTTCAAATCAAAGCAAGGCTGCACCAAACCCTAAACCACGCACATGCATCTGCGCCCGAAAAGAGCCACACATAACAAGCAATGTCTGTGCAGATAAGTCGGAGGCAATTTCCATGAGGCGCATATGCTAGATGTGCATATATTGTGCATGTACTTGTACTGCAGAAGTGTATGCACTTGTGCATGTGTGTCAAACACTTCACAGCTTTACGAGTTCCTATGTGATGACAGATCGGGGAAGTTCTGCGCTTTGGCACACACATTTCTTGAACAGCGATTTTGTCAAAGACTGGCCGGGCCTTAAACTCCCCACTGACTCTGAAGAGGGTCAGGAGCATGGACCTCACCGCATGATTCCTCATGATCTGCTCACTTGTCAAGAGCTTCGTACCAAGAACACATGGGGCTCGGTGTCTGCTTCCCATGCTGCGATATCACGCTGCAACCACAGCCCGCCCACATCACGAGGCCGGCGCAAGCACTTCATGGCATTCACAGACCTGAGGTAGGACAAACACAGGCTACGACGTGCCAACACGTTCTCGCGGACACGGCATCTTTGTGAGGCATCCAGGGGATGTCTGAGCTCAGTGTGAGGCCAGTAGTCTGATATCGGAACTACCCACTGACCACTCTCGAAGAAGTACCTGCAGCGGAACTCGCACATCTTGTTTGCCCTCGCCACTTCAATCCAACTGGAGGAAGGGCCGCCTCTCAGAATGCGAGACTGCCCATGCACTTCCAGGGCACTCGGGAGATGTCCAGCCCACGATCCAAAGCATGCCGAATTGCCCAACCTAAGTCTTAGTTTGCAAGGGATGGGAATGTAACATCCTGACCGACGGAGACTGCAACAGCGCTGACGAAAGCTGCTTGTACACCATCTTTGGCCGAGCAGCAGCGACTGCGAGCATGGGAGCAAGCACACTCGCCCTGGCTGACCGCAGTCTGCTTGCTGACATGACCCCAAGCGGCACGAAGTAAGGACCAGCATGCATTACAAGACTTGCGAGAGCAGCTTTGCGGAGTGATGTCGATCCACAGTCCAGGCTAATGTTGGTGGAGTCTGACCATGTGTTCTGCCACTTCCGATCGCGTGGAAGCTGCTGCCGCAAAATCTCCAAACTTAAAGCACCGAAAAAAGATCACCGATCAAGGGCTCGCGGTTAGCGGTCGGAGTAGAGGCGTAGCTTCACAACAAATGCGCTGCCAGACTGGGCCACTAGTTCCGGGTTGTGGAAGTGGGTCCCGCCACGTGAAATGGGCAGCGAGGTTTAAGGATTGGACAGAGCGGGTGTGCATGGCCGAAGGGAAGTAATGCCTCCCGCTGACGAAGATCAGGTTGTAGCACGTGTGGCTGAGGTCGATGACCTCCTGCTGCGGCACTTGTTGCAAGCTGCACAGCTAAGCCGCGAGGTGTGATGCTCCAGGCAGCCTCCTGTGGCTGCGAGTCCACCAGCGGAACCCTGCAGCAAAGGCAGATCTGCACCATGCTGTGAAGATGCACTCGGCACAATCGGTCTGTCTTCTGGCCATGGCACGACACAACCAGGCCTCACCGAGTTCCCATTGGAAGAGGCAGCCGGATCTGGGGAAAGAGATTCTCGCGATTCTTGCTCAAAGTGCAAGTCACGAAACCACCTCACGCTAAGCTCTAAGGATGGTGCTCTTGACATAGCTCAGTTCCAGGTCTTGCCAGGAGTGTCTGGCAGCCATATCCTCGCGGTGTCACATTGCAACCACTCGGTCCAAAAACCACTCGGATCCGGTTCCCAGAGGCCCAGGCCACGTACTCTGCCTTAGGCGAGCCGTCTAAGTTGTCGATGTCCTCTGAAGAAAGGCTCGAAAATGCACGGCATGCTCGCCAGAGTCTAGGAGTCTGACCGTTGGTTCGAACATAAGATTGCAAGAATCTCCATGAAGGGGGGGCTTCGGCTAGCGACGTGCACGAAGCCACAGAGACACCCTGGCCTCCAGGTCCGCCATGTCGGAATCTGTCGAAGCCCTTCACAAACGACCCGGAACCGAAAAGGCAACAACGCACCGATGCACCCGGCACCTGTAACAACGGCCGTGAGCATCCCATGGCACAGATCTAGAGGAAGTCCAGATTTGCAGTTTGAAGCCTTGCTGGTGAAACATCGAATGTTCACGCTCTGGGTTGAGTGTTTGGCACAGTGATGAAAATGCCTTGGCGTGCCCTCTTCCTGGTGAGTGATACTATGATTCCAGCCACAAGGTGCCAGAGGCAGATCATCGAGTTCCGCTGGGGATTGCTACAGCAGAAAAGTGAGCGAGAGCTGCGCGCAGCGCAGCTGCGCGGCCAGGACTCCACAAGTGCCTGGATTGTGGGCGTTAGTGCCTGCCCCTGCGGTATGGCATATGGCATGAGGTTGGTTGGCGCTCGGACACGGCAAGGATGCACTCCTCCTGTTCTTAGTCTTGAGGCAAACTCACATATCATCTGCATAGTGCATAGCCATGTCAATGAATCGCTATACCTGAAATTGAAGCAAATTAGTTTAAGTGGTTTTGGTCTTTGCGCCGATCGGCATGGGTTGAAAGATCGTTCCGCGGATGTGAACCTACGAACCGCAACGTCGAAACGAGAATGGTCCAGAGCGTACCCTTCCTGTGCTCATAGTCCTGGCCTACTTAGCTACAAGTTCACGCAAGCTTTCCGTTCGGCTTGTCCCCATTTCCAGCTCGTGCAGTAGTCGGCCAAGTCATGGTGGTAGCACAACCGCAGCAGTGCAGCCGTGACAGCAGAGCCTTCGGCCTCAACATAGTGACCACAGTAATCTAACACAGACAACTTGTCATAGCAAGAACGGTGGCAATGTGGCCATGACACCGGCATTGACGAAGACGAGCAGCGGCCAGAACGCGCCTAGAAGTACCAGAAAGCGGTGGAATGAATATGACAGTTTCACAGTGGCATTGTCTCCCATTGCTTTCATGGTGCGTGATGGAACCTGGAAACACTTGTAATCGGTAATATTGTCTTCTTCTGCGCCGAAGCTGCTGACACCTAGCTTGACAAAGCACTTGCAGCCCCACAAGCCCTTCAAGGCATCATGGTTAATACAGTTCATCTAGACTTGTGTGTGCTTTTCGACCGCACACGTGAACAAGACTAAGTGTGCGAGGCGCCACAGCACAAGAGTTCTAGACTCGCTGCCGTCTCTGGCGACTTATGTCTGTATTCACGCGTGTGAACTGTGAATAACAAATCTCCAACTCGTCTGGCCGGCACATTTTTCTGCCTGAAGACGTGATAGAACTGCTTCCTGTGCTCGTTGAATGAAAAATTGGAAAGCCCGTATCCTAATGGAAAACATGTCCCTTCAAGCTTACAAAGTCAGCATCCTTTGTTTGCGCAGTGGAATGGCGCTCTCAGCTGCTGAGTAAATTATGAGCAACAACAATCTCGTTTTTGTACTTGAAGTGTGAGAGCTCTTCTACATACGAGACTTCGCGAAAGTCTTGATGCTGGTAACGGTCGTCAAAGACTGGCTTCAGGCAGTAATGCAGAGTAAATTACACCGCGCTTGCTTTCTTGACGGCATTTTGGATGATGGCATCGTGCATGGTCAGCAGTTGTACCTGCTCACATCATGTACTGTAACTGCGAGCTTACCACGGAGTCGTGCAGTTTCAAGCTCGTCGTATCTACGCATAAGCTGCAGTTGTAAGTGTGTATACCGTTGGCGGTATCTCGAATCGAATCGATGTAAAACATCATATGACCGAACAACAACGTGCACGAACGATCGCCGTCGCAGGTGCACATGCATTTAGTTTTGTCCAGATCAGATGGAAACCCTTCTGGCGGCTTTAGTTGCAAGAGATCTTTGAGCTGATTTTGGATGCTTCCGTGGCCGGTCTTAGTCCTGACTCTGCAGGATGGTCCACGCTGTGAGACCACAAACGATGCCCTGTTAGCGCGAAACTGACGTAACATGGGAGCCTTAGCAACAACAGGACACAGTCCGAACACGAAGACAGACAACCTTTGGCCCATCAGTCGTCTTCGACAATGACGTTTTTCAAGATGTCGTGCGCCAGCAGCCGGGTGGCATCTGGCCTGGAGTTCCACGCACAAGGGAGCAACAGCGCGAAAGCGAAAGCAATCCGTACAAAACCACCTGGCCTGTCGGCTGGATCTCTGCGTGTGCACAAACGGATGAAGTCCTGGCCTCGGAAACGGACAGCGGACAGCAGTGAACCTCCGTCAGAAAGCTGAAGCCGTTTGAGCTGCCCACATGCAGGCGACACTCCTTCTGGGATGGGTGGCCTCGCAAGATCAAGACCTCCCTTTTGCTAGCACAAGGACAATCTGAGAAGCAAACGTGGAATCCGACATCGCGATCTTGCACATGGCGGCCTCATTGTCAAGGTTCACTCTTCCCTTGAAATATCCTCCCATCCTGATGTCTCTTCTGCGAAGACCCGTACCGCGACACGAGGAGACGAAGGATGGGCAGGATGCAAAGTGACAGCTTGTCTGTTTCTCAAAGCGTCATCGGCTAAAAAGCTGCACAGACGAGAGCAAGTCCGGTGAATGAGTTCGAAGCCATGGGATTGTCGAAAGAGCCCCAGGGAGTCTTGGCCGTGGCCATCTCAATCACAACCTTACGCGTCGTTCAGTGGTCAGGTCTGTCCATATCAGCCCATGCTTCGCGAACCAACAGTCGTCAGCCGAAGGGTTTGACACGCGATACTGCATATAAGCTCTCACCAATTTCAGTGCCCGAATCGCCTAATGCTCCTCCGGTGGGCAAGGTGTACGATATCGGCGCATGAGCAGGAAAGCAAGACTTGGCTTGAGGCGCACCCGAAGCTCCAAATGTCAGCCTTCCGTCCATAGCCCGTGTTCTTTATGACCTGCAACACCGGTGCATTGCAACCAACACATGGAACTCTCAGTCTTGAATCGTTAACTCAGTTACAATCTGTGGTATCTTCATGTTTGAGACGCTCAGACTAGGAGATCCTCGTAGACTTTCTCAGATGTGTCATCGTGGAAGAGAATTGCAAAGTCCGATCGTGGGCTGGTGCTGTTGAAGATTGCACCGACCCTCGAGTAGATCTGCGAGCCTCGGGTGCCATCCAGGGAATGGAACCCCGCATGGTGTGCGACCTTAGCTTTAACACTGCTGCATCGAGTCTGTTTTTCGTCTGTCTCGGAGTCCGAGAGGCATCGTGTCGTTGTCCCGCTTCGAGCAACCGAAATCGCTCAGCTTGGCGTGGCAGTCCAAATCGACGAGAACGTTGGCGCCTGAGGCACGGCTAAGGGCCGTAAGCGGTCTTTGGATGGACGCTCTTCGCGCAACTGCTGTAAATCCTGCAGGATCACGAGCCCTGTGTCGATCCTATGCGGCAGACAACTAAAGCAATAGCAGACTAGCCGACAGGGAGCTTTCTCAGTCTATTTGTGGGCCAACCGGTTCAGGTACTTCTATCATGGATCATATGCTAGGCAAGCAAACGTAGAGAGTAGTCTTTGTGCAGGTTGTCATTCATATGGCACACTCAACGCATGTAGGCACAAATTATACGGCATGAGTATCGTAACGGATGGGTCTGTGCATGTGTAGCATCAGTATGTGCGCATTGTGCGGACCTAGGTGCTGATGTGTGTGCAGACTTACATGCACAAACCCATCCACACATCTACAAAAAACACCTCACCTCTAGCTACACAGGCATGTATCTAAAGTCAGACCTACATCCTGAATACAGAGGTATATCATAATGTATGTGTGCAACCACGTAACCACAGAAAAGCAAGTCGACTTAATGCCGCTTACAGTATGTTGCTTTATATGCTACCAGTACTCTGTCTTGACACTAACATTAACGACTAATTACCTGCCGACCCACCTGGCTGCATAGGCACATGCAGATACACGGACAGGGGTGGATGGAGAGGAGGTGAAAAAAACCGATAGACGGAAGCATAGGTAGTCTGTCTCTGCAGACGCCCTTTCGCCTGCTTTCCTGCGGGCCTCTCACTTACGAACGCAGAACTGCCCACGGGCCCATGCTTCTCCGCGAGCTCACGAGAGCAAGCCGTGCGCGTCCCTCCGCATTTTGTTGAGCTTTGATGATGGCGTGGACCGCGATGCTGCGCAGTTCACAGATTGAAGTTCGAAGGGGACCTTACCACAAAGCTACTTTGAAGCTCCTATCCCGTAACAACAAGAGCAGCCATGAGGAAAGTCTCCTTGGGGCTGGCCTTTGATGTCCCGGTGCACGACGGGAGTCTCCCTGGTGTGCAGATACTCCAACCTGAAGAAGAAAGACCATGGCAAAGCGGAAATGCAAACCCACTGTGGACATCTGGTTCTCAAACATCGACCCCGCAGCATCAAGTAAGTTTGTCACAAGGAGTCCAGCTGTTGACTGCACTACCGGTGTTCATGCAGCTGTGTAGCAGCAGCCACCTCTCCAATCCGGGGCAGAGCCGGATGGCTCTGAGTTTCTGGCCCTTCCAACATCTCCCTCGTGTAAGCCTGGGAGCATTGAGGTGCTCATCAAGGACAGGTACCATCGCACTGCAGATGTCTTGAGGATCTGATGAAAACTCTACGCCCTCTGAGTTCTCGGGCCAGCAGCAGGGATTCTTCAAAGCAGCCGAACCTCAATGATTTGAAGCTCTGGATGCTTGCAGCGACAGAGGCAGGGTTCTCAGCTGCAGTGAAATCTGAGTCGAGAGCTGCCGCAGAGCTTGCGCCATGGAGCCACCTGCCCAGCCCGGTGCCCAAATGCGACGAACCAAACTTGAGGTGCGGGGTCAGGGGAACGAACGCCAGCCTAGGCTGGAGGGACTGCAAGCGATAGAGCATAATCACATCCAGCCACAGCAGCAACGGAAAGCAAACAAAGCTGACGAGGCGGGCAATCAGCAACGGAGGGGAAACAAAGCTGGCGAGGCGGGCTCCGGCGGTCCCGGCCCAGTGCTTACGCAGATAGAAACGAAAGCCTCGGTACGCTGGCTTTCGTGAACGGTCCTAATAGCGAACACTTGCTTCGGACTGGATAACGTGAGTTTGTGGAATGCATTGCTGTAGAAATTCGACGAACCGCCACCCTGGCCTGCCATGAACTCCAAGTAGATGAACAGGGAGTCACCCTAGGCACTCGACACTCACGGGCATTTAAGCACGGGAATCCACGCAAGGTGCTGCTGAAGAGCTGTATCGAGGCATGCTTTCACAGATGGCTTTTGCCGGTACTATGCGGGCGCCAGGCCATATAATCATGGCCGAGGTAAGCGACTATTCGGGGATGTTTCAGCTCCTGCAGCCGAGAGATGAGAGTCTGCTTCTGCGCAGGGCAACCAAGAAAGGCCTTTGTGAAGCCTCCATTCTTGTCAAAGAGACACACAAGCGCTAGTCTGCCACTAGAATAGTATGGAGCACGGCGCGTTCTGATCCCGTCACTTTACGAAGACGGTGCCGCAGAGTTCCATTCGGCTCTAGAAAAGGCAAAGGTTATAAGACCGTGGCTCCTCTTTGCCAGTCCGCAGCGGGAAGGTCACGAATGCATGGTTTCAGCTGTTGTGGCCAAGGTGGAGGGGGGTAAACGATTATCTTCCCGACCGTTTCTGGGTGCAAAGAGCAACCTCCTCTGCTGTCCAAAGTCTTCTGGTGCTGTGAGACAGCCTGTTTTCCATCTTCCAATATCGAACAGGGAATCTGCTCGCAAGTCCTCTGAGGCATGGGTTCCGGCAGCCGCAAGACACTGGCCTAGCCCCTTGACCAAGGCGGAGGGTCTTGCCGAACGCGACATGACAAGCAGGCTGGTCCTTGACGATTTGGATCTCGTTCTCGAGCTGGTCCTTGAATTTCATGTCAGCAGAATCGGAAGCGTTGATGACCACCTGCAGGTTGCAATGCGCGACATCGTCGCTTCTCTCGGTATGAAATCCGGACAGAGCGAGGGAGAACATGGATAATGACACCTACATGAAGTTGCACGTTCTCTTTTCTTCCTGTGCCTCCTTTACCGCGAGGAGCTCGCCGGTTTGCTGGTCCATCGCTTGGTACACGGTGCCTGACGTAGTGGGGATCCGCCCGAAGGAATTGCTGGCGACTCTTTCGGAATTCTCACTTTTGGGTCCTTGGGGTTAATGTTATAATGACCTGGAACCAGAACAAGCTCTTGCATCAATCCCTTCAAGTTCTAGTGTAGTGCCCAGCCTAAAGAGCCGCGACCGATGGATTCTCCACGGATCCATCGCCGGCCACCTCGAAAGCGAAAGGAGCACTCAGGAAGCGAGGGTCCATGCGACTCTCCAACGAAAACCCATATAATTATGCTTCCATATTTCAAAGAATTTCGCAAGTCTCTGCTTTGTATAAGATCAGAGATTCCTGATGCAACAATCAAAGTACTGCTTGTGACCCTCCAGAGTGGTAGCCTGACTGGTGCACTGGGTCCCCTGCTGGATGGACCTTTGATCACGGTGAAATGGCCAGTTCCTGAACGCGCATGTGTGGGCTGAGAACAAGCTTGTGCTGGGGCTTCGCGATGGAAGAACGGTGTCAGAGCGGAATTGGAAGAGGTCACAAACTTTGCGCAACTTTGAGGGCGGTAGACAGGACCTGGTGAAGCAAATCGTGTCAGGGAATGGGCCACTGCAGCTTCGAGCTTCAGCAGGATCTGGACATGCTACATTGTGAAACAACTGAGACAGAGACGCAGCGTCTCCTGTGCAACGCCACCAAGTAAAGCAAGGAAATCCGGCGGAACAACCACGTTGACTGTGCATGACCAAGAAAAGGCAAGCACCTCCATGTCGGCAAGGGACTTCTTGCCCGGACAAGGACTGAGCTGGGTGACCTCACACGCAAGGATCCAGAGCCGACCCGAAGGATCTGCAGGAATCGTGCTTCAAGACAAAGTATGTCTAACCAGTTCCAGCCCTAGGCCCTAGTCACAAGTCTTGAAAGGGCACTGTCACGCTCTGAGCGCCTCGCACCATGTGTGCCAAACGTGCACTCGAACCTTGGGCAGGATGAGGCTTGGTTCCCTTTCGACTGAGGCTCGGGGTGCGGCGGAGATGGCGCGCTGTCGCCTCGAATGTCTTGAGGGGTCTTGAGGGGTGATTTGGATGCTCAAATCCGATCTCGACTTCAGGGTTCCTGCTCTCCTTGTGTGAGTTCTTGCTACTCCCGAGACTTCTTGCTGTTCGCCAGTGCTTCTGTGATGAGGACAGAGGCGAGAAGGCAGAGAAGGATGCCGTGGCCTGGCCTGGACCAGTTGGACCATCCGGTACCTTCAACTCGCTTGGCCTCGGCTTGCAGCGAGCAGTTGGGAAGGAGCCGCCTCTCCGCCGATTCTCTTTCTCGCCTACCTGTGTCGTTGAAGTTGAATACTGTATCCTGAAGCTGGGCCACTGCCAAAATGTGAAAACTGTCTCTCTTCTTTTTTGCATTCGTCTCATTCTGCCCAGATCGCTCGGGGGGGGGAGGCACTGGACAGCATTAAGCGGTGTTCAGGGAGCCATTGCGGATGTCGATGTGATCGTCATGCGTCGGGGGCGGCCAGGAGGACTCTTTGTAGGCCAACTCCTCGGCTGTCGGGTGACCCCAGAAAAGGATGCTACCATCCACGAGCATGGAGAACTTCTGCAAAGTGTAGCCAACGATGTCGAGATCGCTTTCGGGGCGGAGGATGCTGGTGCCATCGGGCCTTAAATGCCCGCTGGCATCGTGGCCGAGGCCCTGTGTGGAGCAAACCTCGACGAAGTTCTGCTCTTCGCAGGACTCCCACATCAAGCAAGAGGTCGTGGCAGAGAAGTTGAATATCTTTGCACCCTCTATACCCGCACCCTCGCATTTGCTGCGAGAGCTCCAGCTGGCTGCCGTGCCTACGAAGGTCGGCTGGCAGAAGGCCTCATCATCCGAAGAGCCGCACATGCCTCTCATCAGTCACACAGGGACACAGAGCAAACAACTTTTACCTTCACAGTCGAAAGCTACATCCCAAGGAAGATGCTTCTGCCCTGCTGAGGGACTGATGTAGGAGATGGGGCGCTTTGCGTCGCACGTGAAGTCGACCAGGTCCCCTGAGATAGGTGCGAAAGCCCTGAACAGATCCGAGGCATGGCAAGCGAGGTAGTTGGTTAACTGCCCTCCATTGCTGAAGCCAGTGGCAAAAACCTTGTTCATGTCTGCGCAGGTATTCAGTTGCGCCCAGGCTAAGAGAGCCTGCACAAAACCTAAGTCTTGCTGCATGTCCCGCCAGCCGCAGGCAGAGTCATCCTTTTGATTAAGGTGTTTGCCTTGCATGCAGCACTCGCCTTGACACTCGGGAGGACAACACGCTCCCACGCCGCTCATGCCATTGCTGCGACCTGTATTCATACCGAAAGGCAAGATGCCTAACCAACCATATCTCGTCAGCTTCTTGGAGAGGCCCATCATAGCGTTTGTATACCACGGCGAGTCTGAGAAGCCGTGAAATGCTAGGACCAAAGGGACACTGCCTGGTGCAAAGTCTTCAGGCACGGATAGCAGGAACTGGCGCTGAAGCTCGGGCATTTGAACCAAATGCAAACCTGGACCATAGGACGTGCAGGGTGTGTCCACATTCCGTATTCGTCCGTCCTGGGTCTGGAGCAAGGCTTCGGTCTCCGGCCGCATGAGGCAGTGAGCGGAGCGCAGAATCAAAAGCCGCACAACATGTGCAAGAGCAAGTCGAGAGGCTGGTGCCATTGGGGTGCTCGGCAGCCTAGCCTACATGAAACGGTTCGCTGGTTCGCTACAGAGACTGGAGCCCGTGGCGGAAGGCTTTCGAACCCAAAAGGAATGCGCAGAAACCATTCCTCACCGGAGCCCGCAGAGACCCGCCCCCATATCTTCTCGGGGGCCCCCACCCCGGCGGAGAGGCCGTGCTCGCCTCCGCCTGCCGTCACAAAAAGCGGCCGCTCAAGTCCCAGCCCTCTCCGAGAAAACAGCTGTTTTTTGAGCTCTCTTTCTCTCTTTTGGAGTTCTTAGGACCGACTTTCTCTCACCGAGCACGGCCTCCGGGTCAGCTGCCGGCTTGCTCGGCCGCCTCCGGGGAGTCCAAAAGAGATGCTTTCAGTGCGGCGGCTCTTTTTTCCTATGCTTGGAATCCCTCAGTCGCCCAAATTCTTTTCCGAGTGCAGTCTCTGTACCTCCCTGCACGCCGGAAGCCTCAGCCTTGGATGCTTCCGCTCCCTTTGGGAGAGCACAATCTGGAACTTGCCAAGCGCAAAGCTCCGGCTGAGCAAACTGTTTCAGGGGCGTTGTGATGCGAAAATTCATCGCTTCTGAAGGCCGATCCTGACACACAACCGCCCTTCCGCTTCCCACATCACCAGCCGTGCTGTACTATCTACGTCTACGCACTTCAAAACCCTGGCCGAGCCCAGCTGGGCAAGAGCTGAAGCCGGGTTCGCAAAGGAAGTGTCCGCTGCTTTCGACAAGCCACTTCTCCTGGACATGGTGCTCTCTGGCAAGCCGATGCCACACAAAAATGGCCTCCCTCGAAAGGCAAACACTGAAAGATCGAAGCACCTCCCGTGTCAGGCAGTCCCTGCCGACTCCAAGAAGGCTATCTCTTTTGTGAGCTGATCACGAAGCGTCATCTTCTGTTGCAGCGCCGGCGTGCGCCCTGTCCAGATGCCCGTGGTCACCTGGAGGGTCTGCTCGCAGATCTTGAACGTGAGCCCACACGCTTTCTCAGCATATTTACAGGAAGGGTGCGCGGTGATGCGGGTTGTGCAAACTATTCAAATGCCTCCAGTTGCAAGAAAATCAATGCATACCATAGATGAAGCAAACCCGATGCACAGCCCACCTGACGGTAGAAGATGCCGGACGCTACGAATGTCGCCTGCTGGGCAGTGGTCAGAGACGTGCCCAGCTCCTGCCAGTCTCAGAACTGCTTCCTAAGACCAGAACAACCTAGTTGCAAGAGCACACCGCAAGGAGCGGATGCCACCACCAACATTCAGCAGAAGACGGACCAAACGAAATCACGACAACAACGTCAGAAACGAAGCTAAACACAACACCAACAACTGCATCAATAATGGCGATGGCGACGGCACCCATGACAACAACCACGACAGCAAGAGGACTGCGACCACAAACGACGACAGCAACAATAACATTTGCAATGAACTCGAAGCGGCAAAGAGATCACGGAGAGAGAGGAGCCTCACGATGCTGTAACAGGACTGGGACACCACAGTTTCCAAAAGCATTGAGACGTGAAAGCAACTACCACAAAGCTTGCCTAAGTTTCCTAGCGTCGTAGCTAGGAGCAGCTAGGAGCTTGGTGCTGCGGTGCGCTTTGGTGCTGCCCCTCCTGGAGTCGCTTGTCGCCTTCCTCACTACCCCCGGCGAGCCGCAGCTCGCTGCGCCGCTCGGCCATCTGCTCTTTCAAGCGGGTGACCTAGGAACGGAACGGAAAGCACGAAATTCCAATAGCAGAAAAAGCTTCAGGCTGATCGAAAAATACACCATGCTGTTGGTCCTCAGCTGCTGTCTCGCATTGTCCGTGTGTCCTGTTCCGACCCAGCCTACTTCTGCCTTCGGCTGTTTTGGTTACTCAGACTTCGCAGAGGGAGGGCTACCCAACGAGGAAATGACTTCTCTTCTCAACAGCAACCTTGCACGGAGACGCAGCTTCCGGCTGCTGCAGTGTGATCGGCTCCGCCTCTTCTCGAAAAAAAAGAGGAAAGCAAAATCTCGGATTTTTCCTCGCTGAGCAGCCAGGCGCTTTGCGTCTTCGAACTTGGCTTTGTTGTCGAGGAAGCCCTGGATGGTCGGAGCTGCGAAGCCTTGGGGGTTCACGTGCTCATCTTGGCCTTCCGCTGTCATTCGCTCGACCTCCTCGGTAGTTGCCATGAGCTGCTTACGTAACTCTGCGAGGGCCCCGGCAGCAGCTCCAGCCTTGTTGGTGCGGCCCTTCGATGGAACCGATTTCGCTCGCATGTTGCTACTTCCCGCGGCATCTTTGCACACAGTGCCGAAGCGCATGGTGGATTGGGTCTCTGAGTCGTTGGACTGCTCGGCACGCAGCGCCAAGATCACGGTGACATGTGCAGCACAGCCAGTGAGGGGATCTTTCAGCAACTGGGTCAAAGCAGAGTCCCGGAAAGAGACGTACTTGTCCCGCCGGGCGAGGGCCGCGATGACTCTGCCAAGGGCACTCAAAGAGCAGTTCACCGACCGTGCCTCATCGAAACGAGTTCCAGGGATGTCCACCGTTACCCTCCCGGGTAAGTTGAAAGCTTTTGCACCACCGGTGCTGTCTGCGTTCACGCCGCTCTTGCCTACCCGCTCTGAGCCAGCCAGATCCACGAAGACCAGGCGACCCTCGGAGAGATTTCCCGTCAAATCGATCAACCGTAGGGTCAAGGTGATCATACAATGAGACCGGCTGGATCGATGGTTGAGGGCGTGCGACTGAGCCGATCTGGTGGCTTCCACAAGCCGCGCAACGTGGACGACGTCTATCGCAGAGTCAATCACCGTCTCTTTGGCTGTCGCTGAGATTCCAGGCAGTGTCTTTTCGCCGAGCCACTTCCCAGGAGGTAGCCACTTTCCATTGGCGTCGTACTTCGTGGATTCATTATCTGGCCGATTAGAGGCGGCACGCACAGATGCCCCAGGAACCGCCACGTGGTGCCGCTCGTTGAGGAGATCGAACATTCGCTCCAAGTACACCTCCACGGCCGAGACCTTCAGCTGCGCTCTTTTCAGGAGCCCCTGACGCTCCAGGGCTCCGAGCGTTGCCACCGCCGCATAGGGGAAGAAACCCCAGGTCTGAGGAGAGCCTCCGCTTTGATTATAGTCATGCTCTGTGAGCACACCAGGCGGGCCAAAAATCGTATGAGTCTTACCGCTACCAGTCTGACCATATGCCAGAAACACTGCGCTGAAACCAGGCTCGTGCAGAAACCGGTCCAATTGAGGCTCCAGGATGGACTGAAGCACCTCTTGCTGGCTTGTGTCAGGTCCAAAAACAGTGTCTGCCGCGGCCTTGGACTTCAAATCCTCCAAAGTCCAGTTATGTGACTCCGTCTCACCCGCTGCGCAGGGCCGCCGTCGGACACAAATCTTCATGCAAAGTGGTTTTTGAGATCTCCAAAAATTCTCTCTACAGCTGCGGGTGCGGCGAGTCTTTTTTTAGAGCTCAGGAGGAGGCTTACGGGGAAAGCCCTGAAAAAACAACGCCCGAGTTCTGTGTTCTTCTCCCACGGCTTAATCTCTGTGCGTTTGACAGGTGCAGTGAGGACCCTTCTGTTCTTCGACCTCGTGAAGGCAATTTCCGGAACGAGCAACGAGGGAAAAGGCTTGCACAGAATCAGCTCTCGTAGCCTTCCGGCTTCCTCGCCCGGCCGCGCCGAACCTGTCTGAAGAGAGGCTCCCTTCCACAAGTTCGAAGGCGACTGGGACTCGCCTGCAGTGGTCCCCACAGACAGCGGGGGCAGGTTAGCTGGGCGAAGCGGCTCCATTTGGCACAGCAGGATGCCCGCCCTTCGCGCTATGGCATCTAGTTAATTTGGCTGGGGTGCAGGGGTCTCTCTCTGCTCTGGCTGAAGTCTGAAGAGGACCCGTCCTTTCAGGAGAATCGGGCCAGGGTGAAGAAATCACGAGTCTTCGGCTCCGAGATTCTTGTTGCGAAGGTCAGGGCTGTGCTGAGCTGGTGTGCTGCTGGAGGTATCACTTCGTTGCGGCGTTGCTTTGCAAAGCCAATTCCCTGTGAGCAGGAGACCTGGTAGCGTTTGAAGCCTTGCTTTCAGCTTGGGCTTCTCGGCACCTGTTGACTCAGGCGCTGCACGGATCCGCCTTTTCTCTCCGCGCGAGCCAAGCGCTCGGCACCTCCGTGAAATTAACGATTCAGCCCTGCCGAAGTAGGGCTGAAGACGGGGGCAATGCGGGCAGTATTGAAGAAGTGCTTGGACATTTATCCCAAAAGCAGGCCAGCCACGAGCGAGCAAAAGAAGCTGTCGCACGCTGCCAGGTTCAGGTCGTCCGCTCAGAGACAAACACAACTAAGTTCTTCTGATCATCCGATCTGATCGAGCACATCGCCTTGAATGAACCTCGCCTGCGGTTATGTACAGAACCATAAGCTACTTGTTAGCCGTTGGTGCTACATGCCACTGACTTAGCGGCTGCACAGGGCTGAGTGACTTGCTCCAAGACGTAGTTTTGGAAGGAACTGGATTACGCTCTCTCAGCGCCATGCCGACGAGCACCAGGCTTGATCTAGTCAGCTAGTTGTAAATCTCAATTGCAGCGGTTTCGCAGCTTTGTGTGCGCACGTCTGGAGAGGTTCAGGCTCCCTCTATCGTGAACCTCGGCTGTTCTGCACACCTCTCTACCTCAAGCAAATGATGCGAATGCAGGATCCCAGGCAACAAGCGCTTTCAGCCCCAGCCATACTTGGAGGTCTCCCCTCAAAGCTTCATCTAGTATGTCAGGTTCACCAAGGCGCTCGTGGGTACCCTCCTCGCCCTCGCCGGGTTCAGCTCCGGTCGTTGGTGTAGCATCCTTTTTGAGGCATGTATCCAGCATGCACCCAAACACATTCGTAGCTGATGGTGCATGCGAAGCAGCCAGGCTGGTGAGGCGCAGCGATTCCACCAACGGGCCTTGCTTGCAGACACGCCATTTTGAGATGCGTCGGAGTGCGCGGGCACTCACCAGCGGAGCTTACTACACAAGGGGAAACAAACTGCCGTCTCCTATTGAGCTTTCGAAGTGGATTGACTGTACGACCTATGCATCTCCCGTCTGCAGCAGGGCTACTGAGAGCACTCTCATCCCGGATCCGTTGGTGGTGTTCCAGCCTGCAAGGCACAGCCATAGGCCCAAGCCCTCTCTGCCGGAATGCCTACATTGTAATCTGGTCTCTCCTTGTTGGGTTGCTGCCAGCGAGTCCACCGGACAGGCGCCAGGAGCCTGGCCCACGCGCAAAGGCGCGTTGCAAGAAATGTGCAAAGACGCACACAGTGAACCGCCATGACAGACCCCAGTGTTCGTACCAGTGAATAAACTGAACGTAACGTAGAGTGAAAGTGGCAGTCCGGTTTCTGAAACAGCTGATCTCACAAGGCGAGGACGCTCTGAAACTTATCCAGCTCAGATTGCGGGATCTCGCGAAACAAGGCGTCTTCACGAAGAGGTCCAGAGGTTGCCCACGCATATCACGTGTTTTCCGTTGCAGAGGCCAGCCAACAACAGCAATTGCACTCTCATTGTAGCTTTTCGTGGACTGCTCGTGTACATCTGGCACTTTCTCCTTTCGCAATCAGCATGCTTGTCCCGATTCGGGTCTGCCTTCGGGGACTTCGGGCAGGATTACTTGTCCGGTTCCGCTGTGATTCTGGTTCACGTTTGAAAAAAAACTCTTGGCATACCATAGACTTCATAGTCTTCATCTTGGCCCGGGTAGATATCTATGTTACCTTCCAATCAGATTCTCGGAAGTTTGGGTTTCTGTTTCCTGCCATCTGAGCATTTGTCTGAGATCGACCTTGACACCTCATGGATCTTCTGTGGTGGTGTGTCCTGCATGTACACAACTCATATCTGTAATGTCCCGCATCAGACGCAGCTCCGAAGCCATGCAAACATGTGAGTTGTCGCGGAGTGCAGGTACCTTGCCGACTCAGCGGCGGGGTGTTGGGCGGCCTGGAAGCAGATTCAACTTGTTGACGAAGTCTGCGTATATTACCAGGATCACCGGATACCCTTTGAATGGTTGGTATGATGCTTGTGCTGGTGCCCAATGCTCTAGGGCTGGCCATGGGGAGCGTGGAAAAACTTGTCGCTGGGGCTCACACGAATTGTTGCGCGAGGCTATGGCGGAAGCTGTCGGCCTTGAAAGCAAATCAACTTCCGGTGACCCTGCAAACAGGCAGCCCCTGGCTGGAAGAGGTAGGATTGAGGAATTGAGCTCGAGAAGAACTTGGACCACGACGAGTGCGCAGCTCTTTGCTCGAGAAAGGTGTCGTGGTGCAAGTTCGACTCGTCCAACCTTTTGGGCACCGCATTGCATGGCATCTTGCCGGTGACCGCGTGGGTGTCTTTGAAAGCTTCCTCGGTCTCGGACCAAGGTGTCCGCCAGGGCATCAGGCTCTTGCGGGTCAGGACCTGAGAAGAGAAATGCATCCTCCATGGCGGCAAACCCTTCCCAAAGCCAAAGGAAATGGAAAGATAATGAAGAAGAACGGTTGTTCAACCTGTACCATGCACACAATGCCCAGGGGTCGAGCACCAATTGGTCTGTGTCCTTCCAGGGGCTATATGATTGTTTGTACCTTTTGAACTGATCTGCGCAAAACTCCTGATTCTTTACAAGACCACAAAACTTCCTGCGGCAGCCCCGGCAAAGCTCAGAGAGCACAGAATGCTTCATGATTCGCCATTGCTCTGATCCCCGACAAGGCAACAGCCATGCACACCCAGTTGTTGGTCAAGACCATCACGGGCGGTCCGCTGTCGACGACCACGACATGACGGAGGCCACATCGCGCAAACCTTTCCGGGACATGTCTCTCAATGGGAGCACAGGAGCAACTCTCTGATCTGCTCTGCCGCTCGGCTTGGAGCACCCATTGCGCTGGCAAACTATTTCCAACGAGTTTTTGGTCGTGCCTTACATGTTGCACTCGTGCGCGTACAGGCGGTCGTGTACCAGCCCTGGTGCCGCCTCAATCTGTCCTTAAGAACGTGAGAATCTGAACAAAGATCAGTTCCCGGCAGCATATGAGCGTGAACGATCGGTGTGGATGCCTGAAGCACCTCAGGTCTCACCGCTTCAAAAACATCAATGGCTGAGGACTGGATGGATGAATACCGCTTTTCAGCGTTCAATCGCGCTGTCGTTGCTGCAAGCTTGGGCATGAGTGGAGATAGCTGAGAAGCTTGTCGGCCATAGCAGCACAACACCGTCTCTTGGCTCCGAACAAACGGTGCGGAGTCCATAACATCCTCGACGCCTGCAGACAGCAAAACTCAAGGCAAGATCACTCAAAGCAGCACTTGAAACTAACACCGCGCACTGGTGGAACACCGTCGAACTGCAAGTGCTTGAAATCCCTCCGGCCTAAGACCGTGTTAGCCGGAGCCGGAGGCAGCGTCAAGGGCAGTGCAGAGTCCCGGATGCTGCTGCCTCCGCACTTGCATCAAACATACAGTAGCTTCGTGACAGAGAGCCAGGGGGGCTTAGTGTGGAGTGGCGGTATTCAAAGCAGTTCCGTGAAGACGTACATCACAGGAACCGTCCGATTCACGCTGCACCGATGCATGTGACGTCATTGAGAGCGGGGGCCTTCCAAGGCAAACGGAGATCGACATCACAGGCTTTCTGTGAGCCCAGAGGACACACAAGAAGATGTGTTGCGCCTGACCGTGGTCGTTGTGAGCTCTCTGTCGAAGCCTTGACCAAAAAAGGGGAGCCGAAGGCCGTCCGTCGGATCACCCACCCCGCTCAAACGGAACGGGAACCAGACGCTGTGGCGGTTCTGCGCAAGCAGGCCCATCAGCGCCTGAGCACAATCCGCCGCACCCATGCGGCGCAGAGTCGTAGACTCGTAGACATGGCACCAACACGTCTTGAGAGATGTCTAGCGCAATGCCTCTCGCGTGACGAGGCCACAAAGCTGCCCAGCAGGTCCGGTCACCGGAAAGCCATTCACCAGAGTTCTGGCGACGGGACAATGCGTGCAAAATGCCTGTCTTTTCCTGTCTGCCCAAGCTGGTTGTAGAGACCTGCATGCAGCTAGGGCACGTCTCGTCTCCAGGCAGTCGTTTCTGAACCCTGAACTGATGTCGAGATGCTGGCATCATCAATGATATGAGGCCTTACTCGTGAGGGGCTGCTCTCGTAAGCCCTGGGCACTTCGGTGATCTCGTTCTCTGTGGCCGTCCTGCATGCCAGGCAGTGCCGCCACGCTTTCGTTGACTTGTTGTTCAGGCCCGAAATGAATGAGCAGGGTCTCAAGCAATTGGCCTGGAAATTGAGATGATCTCCGGGAACTCGCCTGGGCCCGGCGCACGGTAGGGTTGGTGGAGAAGAACAGATACGGTATTTGCAATGCCACTGAAATCAGGGGGTAAGAATCGCGGATGGCTCAACCGGACTTCCGGGGGCTCTGACGCACTTCCGGATTGTCGTCGGCATCACGAGTGAAGGTCCGGAGCTGTTCACTGCCGCCAGCACTTGGCCTCGCAGGAAGGAGGACAGAGGATGTGAGCAGCAGAGCTACTTCTGCTGAGGCTACTGCGCATTTGCAACCTGCCTCTGTGTGCCTCGGTCCGAGCAACTGCTTCGGAAAGCTAGATGCGACGAACACGGAGATGCTTTGCCTAAAACCCTGCAAACACAGTGTCGGCTTCCAGGGTCAGGGCGCGCTTCTTCCCAAAGCAAGGCTTCCACCGTGTAGTGGCCTTAAAGGCATACTCTTGCAAGCCGCGGATTCGAAGAGCGGCAAGGTGCCTTGTCGCCAGTGGGCCGACTCCGCAAGGAAAGGCAAGGACTGGACGTTCATGAGCTCGTGGTAGAGGCCTTTTGCTCTGAGGCCATCGCCAGTCAAACTTTCTAAAAGCTCCCTGGGGCCATCGCCATGTGACTTGAGAAGCCTTGAACCAGCACCGGCGCGCTTCGGGGGGGACGAGCTTGGCTCAACGGCTTCTGTTCGTCACGTGGACTTCTTCTCCCAGGTTCAGAGGCCAGACGCAGACAGGCACGAAGAACGCAAGTGAAAGCTGAAACCCAATCAACATGCACGATACACGCATCAACCGAACGTGTGCAGGAAGTGGTACCAGTACAGGCGATCTAGACAACCCAGACCCGAGAACCGGAAACCGGAAGACCCTAACTGACACACATGGACCGCCAACACATGGCGAACCCCACATTGAATTCAAGAGGCGACGTAGTGCTTCGTGCTGCCAAGACCGAGATCAAGATCACCGGAATCATGAAGGGCCTGAACATCAACAGCATGCAGCTGTTTTGTGTTGAGGCGCTTCGTGGCATTCTGCCAGCCGCTGAGGAACACTTGGTACCCAGCTCTAGGGACACCTCCAACAGCAGCACCAGGACCTTCGTGCAATGAAGCAGAGCTTCGTTGACTTGTGATGCATGGTGTCTTGAACTTCTGTGCATGGTTTTCATATACGTACAGAAACAATCCTGACACAGACCACGACGGACAAATGGACATAATGTGCACCTCCGTGTTGGTGTCTACATGATATACATGTATATACAAACCGTATGCTCTTTCATGCATACATGCATGCATGCAGAAACATACGCACACGCACGCCGAAATCTTTACCAATGCTTGGAAGGGATGACGTATACAGCGGCTATCAAAAGACTGCTTGCAAGCAGGAGAACCAGCAGCAGCACCCAGCACTCGGCAGCGGCTGCAACAGCAGCAGCAGCAGACGCGCCAACACGTCTGCAACGACAAGTAGCACTAGCAGCAGCAGCAGCAGTAGTAGGAGTAGGAGCGGGAGTAGTAGGAGTAGCAGTACAGTAGCAGCAGCAGTAGCAGTAGCGAAGGAGGAGGAGGAGGAGGGACATGGCAAGCTTCAGGAACGTCGAACTTTTTCATTCAAGTTGTGGGGTCTTGCCGGGATCACGGGCCAGACTTAGGCCCAGCGAATGTCACGTCTTCCTGTCTTCGTGCTTGACGTTAACACCATGGATGCTGCACGCTGCAGCGTGCTTTGCCAGCCCATGGTATGATCCGCCGTTCAAGGCCCTGCCCTCCGTGGCGACCATGAGCAAGTACTGCCGCTTGCCTCCGAGCCCGGTCGAAAACCGCAGGCACGATGCAGGCTGTACTGGAAGGCGACATCCACGCAAGGAGTCCGACTTCCGACCATCAAGACGACAAATACCAATCGCGAACCAGTTGCAGGAATTTGAACACTTCTGTTGCCACCTCCTGCTTGTCCAGGTTTTTGTCTGGATGCCACGCTAAGCATTGAGCCTTGTAATGCGACCTCTTCTCTGCGGTGGCAAGCTGGCGTGTGTTACAGAGACGCTGGAAAAGCACTCCTGCCTCCTCCCTCGCCGCAGGCAAGGCGGGCCAGGATGCACCCGCCGGGAGCTCGAAATCTTCGCGGGGCGCCTGCGGTGCCTGCGTCTCTCTGTCTCCTGTGGGCCTGGCCCTGGGTTCGCCGGGTCCTCCGCGAGGTTCTTCCTTGCGTTCGGATGGGTCGCCGGGCTTTTTGCCCAGGCTGAAGCGCTTCTTCTCCGGGGCACTCCTGGCTGTGGAGTGAGCCTGACGGGGTTCCGTCTTGGCCTTGGCTGTTGCCTCCTCTTTCCTCAGATTTTCAGGCTCCTTCGGCTTTTCCGGCTCGTCGCTTCCGGTATGCGATCGAGGCACTTCAGCATAATGGGTCCCGACTGGCTTTACGCGAATGTGTCGTTTGTTCCCTGTCGAGAGATTGATCTGAACCATTCTTGGGAAGTTGATCTCGTACTCGAGACCCCAAGCTTCGTATCGAATGAAGTCCTGACCATGCATCCACGCTCGCACGATGTACTGCTCCTCCTCCTCTTCGAAGTCTGCCCAGAGCCCATCCCTCAACTCCCACTGATATCTCGTCCGAGCCCCGTCATGGGCTCCCGGTCCCGCTGCGACTTGAGAGCCTGGAGCCAAGGCAGTCTGATCCCAGCGGAGCTGTTGGGCTTTCCCCGTCTTGCGGTTGGTCTGGAGCAAGGTGCGGAAGTCCACGTCGTAGCTCGCGTCCTCGCTGGGCCGGGCACCACGTACGGAATAGAGCACCACCAGCTGGCCTGCATGGCAGGCCTCCGTCAGAGTCATGTTCACATCCGAAGAGAGAGTCTCCCAAAGACCCGGGGAAACCTCCATCTGCCAGGCGCCCCGGGCTGCAGCGGAGCTCTCTCGAGCTTCTGGGATGCTCGTGCTGGCGCTGTCCTTGAAGACAGCCTCCGCGTCTTCTTGGCCCAGCTCAGACTCGGGGACCACTGCCACCTCCAGACCACGACGAAGCGCTTCATCCTGCTCGTACTTCGAGGCGGCGCCGCAGCCCATCGCGTCTCAGGCGCGGGAGCTGCCGCGGGTTCGATGGCTTCTGGCAAAGGAGAGAGCTCAATGAGCTGCACAGCACCTGCGGCCAGACTTCCCTCGCTCCCTCGCGAATCTGCTGAGGTAGGGGCAAACATCACGAGGGAGCCACTCCCGCTCAGGAAGGCTGCGCAACCTCCAAGCGGAACAAGCGGAAGTTGCAGCATCTCAGGACTGGCTTCGCAATCTTTGCTCGGACCGCCTGCGAAGGCCAGGATGCCCGGCCTCGAGCTGCATCCGACAGCACTCGAATTGCAGGCTTCTTCTGCGCAACCTCTTATAAGAAGCGGCGTCTCCTTCCCGAGGACTACGACCAGCAGTGAGCAGCAAACATCCAAACATGGGAGGTTGACTTCAACTCAGCTCTGCTCTCAACATCCACGGTTGCGGACTTGGGGTGCCAGAAGTCCTGGTCAGTGCTTTTCGCGGCTGTGCCCCGGAACCTCCCAACTGTGGCGAACAGCAAGGCTGAGCGTGCGGCCAGGAGCTGCTGAATCTCGGGGATCCACGGGATGGCAGGGGGCGGCCAACTGAGAACAGGTCAAAAGTCCGAATGCCGCGAGAGAGGAAAATGTTGGCATGCTTCTGATCGCGTGAGCCCGTGAGCACCGCACACTCCGGCTCCAGTGGTCAATCCGAGCATCCAGTGCCTTGGCGGTTCAGAAGCGAACACATTCCGCTGCTACCCTTCAAGACTCGTGGACTTTCCCGCAACTCTCAAAGCGGAAAGAACCAACCCAGTCGAGACCGGTGCCAGCACATGCCGTAGAGTCGACCTCATGACATGGAGGTTGACTTGTGGTCGCTGCTTCAAGACCAAGTCATGGCATCCACCATTCTCAGTTCTTGAGACATGTTGCAGACTTTCTGTTCCAAAGCAGTAACCTTCCGTCGCTGCTTGGATCCCAGACGCTTAGCGTCCACTGCTAGGTTGTCGAGGGCTTCGTAGCCCAGCCCAGCCCAGCCCAGCCCAGCCCACAGCCCAGCTACGACCTCGCAAGAAGCCCCATGTTGAAAGCGCTCCACGCGTAGCCTCGAGACTTCGGCCTCGGCCTCCGAGTCTCGGACCCGCAGCCGCCCCGATGCACATCATCGGAACGAGAAGACCTCCGGGCCTGCAGAGTTCTTGTCGCGCGTCGGCTTGCTGGCCCACTACTTTCAAGCGTATTCCAGTCCCGACTTTGCTCCAGCTTCCTTCTGTGAAGCAAGACCGTGCAAGTCCAGTGCCTGTACCTAGCTCTGTAAGATCACTGCATCCAGGCGGTGGCACTGCAGGCTGCCAGGACGAAGAAAACTCAGTCCGGATGGCAGCACGTTGTTTTCGCACGACTCGCCCATGACTGCGTGTGGTGGATTCGACAAGACAGTTGAGGCCCCCAGCAAACCAAGAACAACAGCACGGTGGACAAGGGCAGCACCATGGGCCTCAGTACATCAAACTCAACAGCACATTCGCCTCGGCCACCCCAGATTTCAGAAGCCCTTAGGCCGCAAGCTCCGCGAACTCGCCAAGCTAAGCTGTTGGCGCACCACGCACCAATAGATTTCGAACCACATGCGTCGGCGACACCAGCGTCAGAGCCGCCCCAGGGCCTGTGGTGACACCGAAAGCATCATGCCACTCCTGCACAACTATCTGGAAACCCTCGCTGGCAGCTGACTGTAGTAGTTCATGAAGATCTTGTTCTCTTCGTTCCAATCTCAGCAAGTGCCCCAGGAGCATGCAAGCAAGATCATCAAAGAGTTTCGTGGTCCCTGAGAACTTGGCTCAAACTGTCACAGGAGCCCGCAGGCCAGTTCTGCCCTTGGCACGGCTGACCGTCGTGTACACAGGAAGGTCGGAATTGGCTCGCGGCCCATATTCAAAGGAGCCCATGGCCGAGTAGAGTTGAAAAACCTCTGCACATTGTGAAAGACTTCGTGCCACCATGCAGGACAGCTCGTCGGAGTGAAGAGAGCCGAGGTTAAGGCTTTCCTGCTTTAAGCTCCAGTGTTGTTCGAAATCCGCAACAGTATTCGTTCGGCCTTAGGAGCTTCAAAGCAGATCACCAAAACCTCACATGTCCCCGAATTTTTGACTGATGCTGCTGAGAGGGGAGCCGCTTTGGGTGAACCATCTGCTCAATGTCTAAGATGATTGCAGTGCACTGTGGCTCGGCAGCTCCGCAACAACTCTCACAACTCCCTCCGTTATGATGGACGACTCAGCTTGCGCAGCCAGGGCACGGTTCACACTGCAGTTCGGATTGATCAGAATCGCATCGGGACCTTGCGCACCGTCCGATCGAAGCTACATCTTAGTCAAAAATGCTTAGGCCACTGGCAGACCATGCATTTCATTCATGCTCGCATTCACGGCAGAGATGGGGACCAGGCAACTCAGCGGATCATATTGGATGCCGAAGAGACCTGGATGTGGCACCTCTGCAAAATCAGGGTACTGACGGGCCTTAGGCCTTAGCATCTCAGAAGGCTCTGCACTCAGAGGCCGCAGACATAACTCATGGTGCGGTTCATCGGGTTGTCGTCGCGCACCTGCAGAGACTTGCGAGGTGTCTCTCTCTCTCTCTCTCTCTCTCGCTCTTGGATGGCCGTTCCCCCAGCGAAGGTCACTGGAACAGCATCGCGCGTGGACATAAACTTCGCCTCCCGACTCCGAACATTCAGTCCCTGATCCACCATAAAGGTGGAGGGATGCCTTTAAACGGACGCTGGATTGCTTGGGCAGCTCAAACAACGAAACTTGGGCGCTCAAACTAATGGGCTCTTGCGCCACGGCCCTGAGGAAGAGCGGACCCTTGCTCGTCACAGGCTGTGCGTCGAGAGTGGTTACGCAGAAAATCGGCATCACCGAAGTAACATTGCTCAATATGATGCAAGACGAGTCTTGTACGCTAGGATTCAATGTCGTTCATGCGGTATGCATGCACGTGTCCAAGACTACTTTTTGAATCTAACAACGGCAACAACCTCATTGTTCATGCAGAACTCATACATCAGCCGGACTGGAGCTCAAGTAAAGCATGCTATTGCAGATGTGGCACGGCTTCAAGAAACTGACAAAGGCAGATCAACGGGAAAATGACAACAACTTTTTGAACGCCGGCGCTTGAACTGTACACATCGATCGTGCTTGTATCCAGAAGGAGACCATTCGTGCCCGTACAACCAGATTTAGACCTGCATCCGCTGTGGGAGTATGCATGTGGGAGCATGTCTCTGTCTCTCTCTGTGTGTGTGTGTGTGTGCGTGTGGGTGGGTAGGTAGATAGGCGAGGTTCGCTTAGGTAGGGAGGCATGTGCATATGTTATGCTGGCGTCTGTACTCACCTCTCTGTGTAATCTCCATCTCGTCACGAGCCGCACCTCTGGGTTGATTTGGCTGGAATTCACCGTGCGGGAGCCAGTGACCAACTGGTGGAGCCAGTCCTTGCGAAGCAGAATTCGGCCTGGGGCTAGACTGCTCACGTCAGTTCATGCTCGTGGTGCCAGCCACGACTCATCAGCTGATGCAAAAGGGAACAAGTTTCAAAGCCAACGCACTTCAATGAGACGAATAAGAACACGAACTTGCTGACGGTTGCTGTTCCAGGCATGGGCATGTGCACGTTGCCATCCACATCATGGGTGCTCGCGAGTCCTCCAAAATGCAGCCACTGCTGCCGTGGAAAGCATTCTGAAGGCTGGACTCGGTGCCTGTGTCGGAGCTGGAAACTGGTCACGACTAGTTACAGGACCAGCTGGGAATCCAACTCCAGACTAACTCCTCGCCACAGCCAAATACTACTGCTACTTCTTACAGTAGTCACGGTTTATTGTTTATATGGATGCTACACAGCGTGCAGTGAGCCGCACACCACGACATTGCAAATGTGCTAGCATTGGTCGTTGTTCACTCGATTTAGTCGGACTTCTGTGACTGAGCTTAGGGCAAGGTTGCGAGTGCGGTAAGCAGATCGCGAAGGCCTTGCACACGGAAGACTTCACTCATGGACATCTCCACGAGCACGTCACTGGAACTGCCGAGCAAACTTGCCGAGGAGACCCCGCAGCAAGCTCCAACCTCAGTCAGGGATGAGCTGCAACATTGTGGAACTCTGCAAGCATCAGGACTGAGCTCCATGGCAAGGAGGGAGAAGACGAATCGACGCAGGAACAGCGCACGGCCACGGCCCAAACGCTGTGCCTCGTTCTGATTCACCAGCAAACTGTGTGACGAAGGAGAGTCCAAAGGATCCGGTGCCACGGCGCACAGTTCGAATTCAAAACCGTGTGCCTCAAGCATGAAGTGGACGCTGAGCTTGACGACCTATGATGACATTGTCACAAGTTCGGCACTCTTACAGTGATGCAGGCTACATGTGCCTCTGCATGCTGCTGCACAAGTGCAACAGTATGCAGAATACTGTCTCAATGTCCTGTCATATTGCATATTAGCAGATACCGGTAAAAGTCTGCGTGACATTTTGAAGCGCATCGCTGCGATGCAGCGCCGCTGCAGCGCAGCACGGTGCATTGTACAGCAGCGCGCCATGTATGTGGTGCCAGCCAGCAGCATCGACTACGTATGTTTCACCCGCTACGACAACATGGTCATCAAGCCTTTTGGTCCTTACCCGAGGAAAAGGGACAGTTTCGGGTCGAGGCACCAGTCGATTGAAGAGAATCGCCAGCAATCCGCAAAGCACTCCAACCACCTCGGACCCGAGGGGAAGCACGACAGCTCTGCATTGCTGGCTGCCCGTCTCCCAGACTCTGTAGATAATCCTGCTCTTGAGTGCCCCTGAGCGTCGCACGGCGACGTGGACTGGCATCCAGCTGTAGCGGACCCAGGATTGCCATGACGATTTTCGTAGACAGGCTGGCAGGCCAAACCGGACAGTACTTACATGTGAACTCAGCGCAAGTAGCATATGACAGCGAGGGAGGGCTTGATAGAAGTCTGCCAATGAACAAGCATCTTGGATGCAGATCGAACTTGCCTGCAGTCCGCTCGTATATAGACCTGAGGAGGCTGCTTCTTGAACAAAATCTGCAGCAGCAACAACGGGAAACAAAGAGAGAGAGAGACAGAGCGCATGTCTGTCTGTCTGTCTGCCTGTCTGTCTGTCTGTGTCTGCCTGCTACAGAAAGAACTTGCCGACAGGGTCGTTGGGTCGGAATGCAAGCAGCAACCTCTGTTTCCTTCACACAATCTGGGCGGCCCACTCGCCGGGCAAGCCCATCAAATCGGACAGCCCGTTCGACGTCAACTTAGCTGGTTGGAGCTTCTGCATGCTATCAGCAAAACCGGCTGACGCGAGAAATTTCGCAGCATTTGGTCACCTCCAATTTAAGAAGGCTTGTTTTCGTCCGGGCTTGTACCCGTGCTGCTGCGGCCAAAGAGGCAACCGCAAATGCGCAGCTGATGAAGGAGTGGAGCAACCTGGCTGCGTTCGGATGACTACTTAGAATGCATGCAGCGTAAGTAGCATGTAGCCTAAACAAGCCGAAACGGATGTGCCACACAACCCGGAGCAGGTCTCCTTTTAGCCTGGGGACTCCTAGTTGATCTGGTGCACAAGGCATCCTGAAATGCTCCAGCCTATGGCTGCTGGGTGTCTTATCAAATTACATGCCAGCCGTGCAAGCGCTTTGAAAAGAAGGAAGCTGCCTCCTCCACGACCTGGCAGGTGGCAGGGACCAGGTTGATGAGTGAGACACAGTCAAGGGCAGCACGGGGCCCCGGCAAAAACAGTTCCTGCTAACGGCCTGCAGGCAGCATACAGCTCCCGGCAAAGGTCAGATTGCAACTCTGCATCGCACGAGGGGGGCATTCCACCCTCTGAGACCTGGAAGAGCCCTTCTCTTTCTAGAGCCGCTAAGGTTTCGGCGCGTTGAAGGCCGCAGCGATTCCCGCTCCGGCACCCATAACGGCCGCCTGCTCGACTCGCCAGTGGGATTTGGAGGGTGCAGTAGTCTCAACTGCAGGACTGACACGGAAGGGTTCACAGTACTCTGGCAGCCTGTACATGGTAGCGCAAGGGTTGTCGTGAGAGTTCATCCTCCACGCGGCGGGACAGCGGCCCTTATCGCAGGAGCACCGCCACAGGCGAGCAGATGCTCTGTAGCAGCAACGTCCGAAACAAGAATGTGCACATCAGAACCTCGCCATGTTGGGACTTTGCTAGTACTGCCGCTGCTTTGTGTACAGTTCTATGCACGACTCTCTTCTGCAGACGCTCGTCAACCCATCTCGCCGTCACTGAGATCATGGCCGAAACGGCGCAGTGCGGGCGCGACCATACGTCGACAAACCAGCATGCCCACAATGGCACCTCCCAGTGCCGTCTAGCTCCTAAGCTTTTCTGACTTAAACTTGGCTGTCCAACGACTCTCCAGATCAATCCGGTGGTGCCCCGTCTCAAACCCTGCTCGAATTTCACGCAAGCCGGCCTATGTGAACCATCGGACCCTCTGGCCCCACTGCCAGTCCACCACCTACGGAAAGGACCTGAGCAGCGACTTCGAGGTGACTTCCTCTCTTTTTGCCCCCAGCTTGGCGTCTTTTATCGTCTCAGGTCCCAGACGGTGCCCAGTGCTTTGGCCACGAGGACCGGACCACGCAGGGACTGAGAACAGGGCAGGCTGCTGAGAAGTGTGTGTCACCCGACAACACCTAGTGTGTCTCACACCCTACAACGAGCTTACGATCTGAAGGGTGGACGCTTTGCAGGTCAACGCCATTCAAGAAGGCCAAGACCTTGCAGCGTAGGGACTGCAGTGCCTATGGTGTCGAGCCCTCAGGAGTCGTGTCATCTGACGCCCCTGCTCCTGGAATCCCGGATCCGGAACTCTGTGGCACGAGCAGGACGCATACTGTCGCCTGCCAGCGGCAGAGTCGAGTTGGCCCGAACCAAGACGAGGTGCATGGTGTACATGGGCCCTGTCTGGGGCTGTGGTGATGATGGCTTTTCTAGCAACGCTTGTAGAAAGGCTGCAGGCGCCGCCTGCGACTTCGAAGGCCCCAACTCCCAGAGGTTCTAAGGCTCGTGCCAGCAAAGCGAAGCATGCAGTCGTACCCATTGCCTTAGCGCAAATTTCGGGGTAAGCCGGAAAGGAACATCTGCGCTCCTGCACAGCACAAGCTGCGATTGCTGCCGCAAGCATCTTCAAGAAACTCAGGCTGTGTCCACCGACACGGCTCCAGCGAACTCCCAGTCCCATGACCGCTTACCTGCAAGCGTCTCTCCAGCAACTGTAGTGTCTGAAGCCTTTGACGAGATGGAAATCCCGAGCCTTACACTTGTGATGAAGGCTCCAGCACGGAACAAGGGAGTCTGAACCCTCATCGTCGTGCCTTCCAAAAGATGGAGGAACGCCTCCCGCCGCCGACCTTCGCCAAAAAGCTACCAACATTCCAGGAGTAGAAGCGTGCTTTGACCACATACAAGGACCTCTGCTCCATCAAAAATGCGTTTATCATCGTGCATCTTTCGATGTTGTGCTTGGCTTCAGACCACCCAGAAGTTCGCAGCCGTATCTCACAAGCACCGCCGCAATGCCCACGCTGATCCCGACCAGAACCTAAGATGCTCCGGTCCAAAGGCATCAAGGCATCATTGGCCGCGGTAACGTGTGCTAGAACGAATGTTACTAGATTTCTGCCTGCATCCAAGCCGAGAGGCATTTAAGAACTGCCGGAGTCTCCTTGGTTGGAAGCAGGAACTTTGCAGGCGCCATGATGTCAGGTTAATATGATATTGCCTCGGCAGCCCCTGAAGTTGGAGCTCAGTGTTCGTCCGCATGTCATGGGCCGAAAACAAAGAAAACAACCAGCAAAGAGGGAAAGACCATCAATCGGGGTTGCGGAGTGTTTCGGGGGTTGAAGGGGCCAAGTTTGCGTAGCCCCCCGTTCGGTTAGGAGTTGGGAACTCCTTATAGGCAGCGGGCATAAGGGTCCTGGATTGCTGGGATTTACGTGTAGGGCTTGGATGGTTTCGACCCGCTGGGGTCTTCTGGTTCAGTTTTGTTTGTATATAGTGATCGGGGATGCATGGAACCTGCCCAAGAAACAAGCTCTGAGCGCTCCAGAGACAACGACAACAAGAGAGACGGGGAAGAACGCAGAAAGGAGGCCAACTACCGCCGCCAAGCCGGCTCTAGGCCTCCAGAGTCGCGCCGGGAAGGCAAAAATGTGAGGGTGGAGGGGGTAAAGTGCAACAACTTCACGCGAAGGCTTCGGTCGGGCGTCTTTGCCAGCTGCTCCTCTCGTCGGCCGGTCTCCAGGCCTCCAGTGACGGGCTGTGTGTGCAACACTCCCAAGGAGCTCGCTATGCCTGTGACACAACCCTGCGAAGTGCAGTCTTGTCGAAAGCTGTCCCGGACTGGGAGCGTCACACTTTGACCTGGTCTCTGCAAGATGCCGCTCCTCATCAAGGCGCAGGCAGAAGCCTCGTTGAAGCCCATGCCATGATGGCTTCAATTGACCTTGGCAGGGTCCTTGTGGTCGAAGGGCGCATGGAGCTGCAAGGAGTCCACCTGACAAGCGGCCCGTCAAGCTGCATCAGGAAATCGCTGTCACTTGGCTCAGCAGTACCCAGAAGCGAAACAAGATCACTGACAATAGAACAAAGGAACAAGAACAAGCATAAACAGGTAACAAGATAATTACTCAACAAAGCAAGAAGACGAGCAGGAGCGCATCGAGGCTTTGCATGACTCCTCGCATCCTTTCCCTTGCGCTGCGCGCACCTTCCGGAAATTCTCGTAGCCTCAAGGCAAAAGGCCCTTCGCTCCCAAACACTGCGGCTATGGAGCGCAGGTGAACCATCTCGAGAGACGGTTAAGCTTCCAGCTCAGCGGTCCCAGGTGATGTTTGTGACGGGCCTTCCAACAGGCTCTGATCACTGACTGCTATCCTGGACAAACATGTGGCAGATGGACATGACTGACATGACATGAATCATTTCACCTGCCATAATCTCACTGGGGCAATGGCCTTCCGCGCATGTGGAGTGTTGTTTCCATTTTCACTCATCGCATGTGGGTGCACATGGGGCTGCACCCTGGTGTGTCTCTCGTTACGTGCTGTTTGAGGACAGGCTGTGTACGGCACTGGGGATACACGCACTCTGACCTGGCATTTTGAGACTTGAGCCGCGAGCTTCGTAGAAGAGCAACCCCGTTTTGAATGTCCGATATTCTATTCAGCTGATCACCAGAAGTCATGCCTTCTCTGACACTCGACATGCTCAGAGTTGTGAGTCCACGTCATATCTGAAAAGGCATGTGTCATGTCCGGTGTGCCGGTGTGGGTTGCGGTGTTTCAGAAGCATCCGGACCCGGACAACACTGTGGCATTGCATGGGCTGAAGACAGGCCGACGAGTGCAGTGAGTTCCGAAACGTGATCCTGGTACAGCAAGGGTTGTACAACGTTGCATTACCCCGCCGGCTTGGAGGCAGTGCAGAGATCAGGCAGCACCTTGGACCCTCAATTCACAGCGAGACACCAATGCGGAGAATGCTAACAGCAAGTAAACTGGGAGTGCAATAAATAATATGTCTGGATTATGAGCAATCTTCTGGTGGACGGCGACATCTGTAGTATTGCTGTTATATTCACGATCATGATTAACATACTCCCTTTAGCAAGCAAACAAGCAAGCAGAGCTTCTTGTATGCATACCTATCTGTGCAGTCATGTACATTGCGATCTGGGCAACACAGACTTCACCTCTTTCCCAGTCGGCGGCTCAACGCATTCCGAGCCATGCTCAGCCACCACCCTCTCCAGAGTCAAGCGGCGCATAGGCCGTGTTCTCGCCTGTTGTGCAGATGCAACCAACAGAGAAGGCCAAAACTCCCGCCTTTCCCGAAGCATGCAGTGTCCATGGCTATTTTGCTGCGAGCCTTCTGGAACGATCTCTCGCCTCGGGAAGACCATGCCGGAACTTGCTGATGGTGGGTGGGAAAAACGTCCCTGCAGGCACGTGGGCTAAAAGCTCACCCAGGAGTCGGAAAGCAAGCCTTGTCATTCTGACTCATCTTAATACTTAACACCCTCCAGCTTCACCTCGTCCCAAGAAAGCCGCCGAAAAATCGAGCGATACATTGGAACGCAGCAGAAGCACCCCACGTCTCAGCCTCGAGTTTGCAGGAGGGTTTATTGGATCCTCGCATGATTTCGCCAGAACGAGCGTCATGGACGCCTCTGCTGTTCTTTTCCTTCTCCTGCCCGCCGCAGCCGAACTGGGCTCCCGGACGCACGGGATGCGCCCCGAGCCGTTCCAATGCATATCAGCCTGGGTCATGAGAAAAATGGACAGAATCACACACAAGAAGAGAACCTTCGAAGTCAGTCCGTATCCAACCTATGATACACACCTCTTGAGAATAATCATGCACCGCAACACCGAAGTCGGCAAACCGGCTTCAAAGAGCCGGGTCTGCGGCAAGAAGGGGCCAAGGGTCAAAGCGGAAAGCCCGCAAGCCTTGGAGATGCAGAAACGCACTGTAGACAGAGACCAATTGACGAGCCGAGCGAGCCGAGGTTACCCATGCCTCGCCTTCATGAGAAAGAGCAGCGGCAAGCGGGGCAAGTCTCGAACGTTGCCAACCTGGGATTGCAAGAGACGAGTGCTTAACTTCTACCTCTCTCTGCTCTCTACGTTCTCTGAGTCTTCCGGCATAAGCCCTGGAGAGGCCACCGTGCTCGCCCAGAAGATAGGCGCAATCAAAGGGCTTGTCCTCAAATGACTGCTACGTCAGATCTGCTGTCGGTGGGAATTGAGTCGGGTAAGCGCTTGCGAGAATGTTCTGGCAGTCTGAGAGGACTGAGCTGCCTTGGGGAGCGTCTTTTACACTCTAAGCCGCCTGCAGCCTTGGTGGGGATGAGCTTCGAGCAACTGTCCTTTCAGAGCGCTTTACGACGTTCAGTTTGGTGCACTCAGGAGATCCGGCGTCCTGCACATAGTCCCAGACGATCCCTGCCGACAAAAACAAGGCCAAATCATAGCTGCGAAGGATGCACGCCGCTCATCTCCAGCCTTGCCAGTAAGTGAAGTGGAGGCTGGTCCTGAGACGCCATGCGAGAAACAGCGACGAGGCTGAGGCCCACTCCAGACGAAACTCCCGAGGGCGAGGCTTCCCCACGATCTCCTCATCCCCTTTGACTTTCAGCTTCAAGCTGCAGGGCACATCTGTCCAAGAGGGCCTTCCGGGAACGGCTCTCAAGCTTCGAGAAGTTGTGGATCAGTCAGAGCTCGGAATTGACAGGTTGCGATGAAGCTCTGGAGGATCTCTATGTGCAACGCACAGCAGTCCCTTCACAAATGTGCCGGCGCACCCGATGATCGGAAATTCCCATCCTGGCCAAAGGCACATCGTCCACAGAACCGAAGCGCTTCCCAGCTGCGGAAGGTGGGACACAGAATCAGCGGTCATGACCGACAAGTGGATCTCATGAGCTACGTTCGGGAACATGACCGGCCTGCTTTCCAACCGGAGCTATAATGCGAAGGGGACACTATCTCACCTGGGCAGACAGGAAGTGCAAGGCCCTCGTTTGTGAAAGCATGGACTTGGCACACGGCATGTCCCATCTTGCAAATGTTGCCGGACTTCCTGGTTACGACGGCTCTGCAATGCGAACGATACAAGCCTGATGCGGAGCAAATCCTCGGCATCCACGAAGCGCTTCCAGAAGTAACCATTTAACAGGACGACACCTAACAGGGGCGAGCAAAGCAATGTGAGTCATCCTCAAACCAAACGTCTTGGCGGCAACGGCTCCCAAAGTCCAAGGATGTCGCAAGCCATGATCACGGCAATGATAGCGAGACCTTAGCTTAGCATCAGCATCAGCCTTTGACTTCGACTGCAGTTTGCCGCGGCTGCTGAGAATGGCGCCAACGGGTGAGTACTCGGCCATGACGGCACGCTTTGGAGTCCCACTGCACTCTGATTGCTTCCCCAATGCTTCCCCTATGATCAGACCTGCTTTCGCAAAACTACTCGGCTAGCTGGCTAGCTTTGGCGGCTCGGAACGGAATGCATGCCAACACTTGTACAGTCAAGGATTTAAACGGTTTAAAGCTTGGCCATCTCGGTGCTTGAAACCGAGACGCTGGGTGCACTAACAAGTCGTCAGATGTAGTGGCCATCATGACTGCAGCGGCGCCGCCATGAAATGCAGTCGAAGCCCGTGAGCAGCTTTTACTCTCCTGGCCAGGCTCTCGAGCGCCTGGGAAAACTCTCGCGCTGACGCGAGGAAGATCTTGTAGTTTGCAACTTACACTTCCGTCGGTACGTCCGGTCCTGTGGCAGCCTCTTCTGCTCTCTCCGTTTCCTGTTGGGGGGGGGGGGCGGTGGTCGGGGCCATTGCTCTTGTTGGCGTGATGCGGACCTTCAGAAACCGTCCCTTTCCGACATACAAGGACTTATACCAAGGTTGGATGAAAGACACTTCTTCTCTGTCTCGCCATTGCTCGTGCACCCTCAACTTCTAACTCTGAGATCCTTGTACGAAGGAACGGACATGCTTCCGCAGGAGGAGTGTGGAAAGAACCATCAACACCCACCTCGTGGGCTTGAAACGCTTGAACTTGATCACGATCTCTACGAGGCTCTAGAAAAGGCCGCTCTCCTCCTTTCTGCATGTTTGGGGCCGTGCTGTTTCACACAGCTCCACAAACCACAGCAGGCTTTTCTGAGCACAGACTACATTGGTAGCTGTCTGCGACGACCGCTCACAGCTTTTGCAGAGGTCAGGAGACGTTTACAGGCTCGGCTTCAGGGACTTCAGCATCTTTCACATCGTCGCTCAGCTGCTTCTCCGGCAAGCCCTCCAGCAGCAGCCTTCTCGAGACACAGCAGACTCCACACGATGTACACTGTAGCTTGAACTATGCGATTTGCCACTGTCGCACCATTGGACATAGGACAATCGCGCATGAACACAGAGCTTGTCGTGCAGAGCCACGAACACTCGGGATGCATAAAGAAACCATGCATCCTGCGAGACATACACAGACAAATACGGTGTACCATCAGCATCTGACTAAACTTTTCCATGTATACGCCTCTAGGTATGTATGCATGCATGTTTGCAGGCAGGTAAACTTATGCGCTACACGCAGAAGATGTTCAGCAACTACAGAAATCAACATGAACCTCAGTTAGTGGTGTGGGCACTGGCAAGGAAATGCAACGTGGCGAATGCGGAAGCTTGGCACCCAGCCTCCGCACACCGTTGCAGTGAGCGGCACCGAGCACGGCCACGACTGAACCGCTATCCTTTTGGGAGGGGCTGCCCGATTGTGCCCAGCGTGATGAGAACAAACTTGTCACAGCACTCCTTCTTCTGGCAAACTTTTTTGATGCTCTCTGCCAGGATCAAGTCCCGATCCCGCAGCAAGACCTGCAAGATGACGCGGAAGAGCACCGCCTGCCAGGCCGCCAGGCGTCACATGACACATAATGAGGATATGAGGGTCTTGCGAAGCATAGGCGTAGGCTCTGCCTACTTGGCCCCTCCTCGGCTGCTATCATGATCAGATCACCAAGAATACCACTTGGCAATACCTGGCGGCAACGGCGCAAGCTCTTCCAAGTTGGGCTGTGCCAGACAGGGAAAAACAACAGCGCACCGCGCAAGCGAGGTAGAAAGCAAGCACCCCCGCCAACAGAGTCGGTGCCTGCACGGTCCGGAAAAAGACCCATGCACGACTATGCACGGTCTCGCTCGCAGTTGCCTCGTGCCTTCAGCGCCGTGGAGAGCACGTAGCGCGGCACAGCGACCACAAACCCAAAGATCCTTGCATGAAAGGCAGGAGATGAGAGAGAGAGAGAGAGAGAGAGAGAAAAGACGAACATCGAGGCCCTGACAGCTCTGGGTCCGCAAAGTCCGCCAGCCCGAGGCCCTGAAAGCAGCTGTCACTTTGTGCGTTTCCCGTGACGTAGCACTAGCTTGTACCGTTGCACGAGGAGATCATCAAAATCTTCCAATTCTGGCTGCTTGCGGAAGCCTCCTCGGAGCCTGCGCTGGCTTCGGCCTTCCTGGAGCAAGATGGCGACATGGACGAAGGCTGGAGTGTGCGTCTGCCATCAAGTGCGAGCAATCTGCCTCTTCCTGAGATTTGCGAGGTTGGCCTCAGGAGCTGGCACGGATTCTGCAAGTCTGCAAGAAGGTCATCAGTCATGCAGTTATGCAGGTTGCGGCATGCTGATGCCAGTTCTGGTAATTCTGGGAAGGTGGCCGCGACTGGAGAATCACCAACGGCAAAGCTGTGACAGCACCGGAGGGTTTTTCTGCTACCAACACTAAACATATTACATCAAACAAGTGCATCATTCTGCAGTGCTGCAAGAAGCGAGGAGCACCAAAAGTAGGGACAGGACCATGCCACTCACCAACGCCGCGCCTTTCACAGGATATCTGCGTCTCCGCTTCATGCTTTCCAAAAACAGGGTCTCGGATGCTTTGTTGAACCAAAAAATCGGCCCTTTGCTTCTTGCCAACAGGCTTCCTGCGTTACACTGCAGACTCTACACCGTGCCTGTTCTTTGCCATCCCTCCAAAGGCGAGAGCATGTCATCAATCGCGGCCCTGCAGGGGTAGGTCTGCAGAGCTCTGCAAACCCATCGCCCAATCTCTGTAAGTATTCTTCTCATGCATATGATTCAAACAAAGACAAGCCTGAAACAAACACAAGCACGCAAACCGGATACAGCGCTGATGTATCACAATATGTGCAGTGTCCCGCGAGTTTCTCCGTTGCAGAGATGTCCCGGATCTGCCGCTCATACTGCCAGTTTTCCACATCGGGCTTCATCGCGCTACACCTCATCTGGCCTCAAACTGGCAGCTGCGATCCCTTTTTGTTAGCGGCCTCGCTCCTCTTCGAGACATCTCCTGAGGCTCGGCTATGCAGAATCTTTTCCCGGCCTGCCGGCCGTGGTGATATCCCTGGTCAAATCCTCGATTCGCTGATCTCCCAAGACCTCGGCGCGGTGCCGTCATCTAGCTGCAGCCCCTTCGTGCCAGATATAGTGTGCATGCCCTAACTGCAGTAGGCAGTTCAGGTCGGGCCCTGGCCACGTCGATGCTGCGCTCCTCCGCAATTTCCGCGGCGGCCTGCTGTTTCTTCATGCGAACTGCATGCTGCACGCTCGCTCATTTACGGCAGAAGTGCAACACTATCGGGGCGGGGCAGCTCATACAAAGGCAAGCTGGGAGAAACAGATACGACTGCAAACAAAGTGTTTGTATAGCATGCACGAGCACTTTTTTGTCGTCGTGAGGATCATAGCCCTGGCTTTCGCTGATAGTGTCGTTCGTCAGGCTTTGGCGTGATCATTACCAAGCAGTCGAAGTCCACATTGCCCTTCCCAGGCACCCCATCGCAAATCTCTTCCTCCATATCTGCCTCGAAATCTGCATGGACTTCCTCTTTTAGGCATGCTTTCCTTAGTTGCAGAGTTTTGCCTCAAACCTTGCGACACAGAAAGCATGCTCCGTCAACTTCCTCGAAGCTGCAACACGAAGCTGCGGAACTGTCTGACCTCCTGCGGGATGCAGACCGGTAATCATAGATGTGTATGTCTTGAAAATGCATGATCAAGACCGTAGAGATCAGCTCCTTTGTTTCCCCGGACTCGGTCTGTATGGGGAGCTCGATTTGAACAAGGCATTCTTCAAGCGAAGTTAAATTCTCCATAGTTGCGATCTCTTCCAAGCCAGACTTGTAGTGCTGCACTCCTGGGCAAGAGACATATGTGTATGCAAACGTATTGTCAGAGTGCTGTCCTCAGTGCTGCCCCCAACGCTGCACTGAGCTTGGGTACTACAGGCAAGCAAACCTCAATCCACGGCTGTTGAATGGGAGCGGCAAGTTCTATCTCACAGCACAGTTTCGAGAAATATTCTGGCAAGGTTCGAACGTTGAATGTACAGTTTGCCATGCACCCCAAGTCTGGCGCTGCACAGCTGCCACCTTGCTGCGAATAAATCAACACCAAAGCCAATCCTACATGTCCCGGCTTACCCCCATTTGTCTTTATGTGGATGCACATCTAGATGGCGACCGCCCCGAGCTTAAACTCCTCATGAATGCATCACCAACTTGCAGTATGTAAGCGACACGATATGTCCGGTGATCGGTCTGTCCGTCTGTCTGCCTGTCCGCTTGCTTGTCTGTATGTACGATGGATGTATGTATGCGGATAATGTATCTACCTATCTACCTACCTACCTACCTACCTACCTACCTACCTACCCACCTATAAAGTCTACAAATATGGATGGTCTCCCGTGCCCCCTCCCCCCAAGATCCACCCCCGACTGTTCCATACTGCTGCAGGTCGCTTCCATCTACTAGTACAGCACTCAGTGCATACAAACTGTGCTGCTATACTTCGTGGGTGGACATGTCCGTCTGTAAATCTGGAGCCGAATTGCGGCCCCAGATTAATAGCAATTTATTTGTTGGAAAGGCTCAGCATGCTGGAAGGAGTGGCAAGTTTGTTGATGTTGTAATGAAAAATCTCAAATTATTTGCGTAACAGCAATCCTCTTACAACAAATTTGTCTTACGTTTTTTTGTTGAGCAGTCTCTTTCCCGCTGCACCTGAAGCGTCCGGTTGTGCTTGCGCTTCGAGGTTCGACCATTGGGCTCTTCATAATGGGAAGACACAGAGAACTCATTTCCATTAGACATGCAGGAAACCGAACCAACGTGTGCTTTTAATCCTAAACACCAACTTCAACAGTTGCTTTCCTGAATACGAGATAGGAAGACTCCTCTGTAAGAGGAACTTCATTTTCATGGGAGAGAGCATAAGGCTTCTCGACAGCAAGAACTACGAGAGCTCCTACCATGTTCCAATCTGAAGCCAAATCAAACACGATGGGCTCTCATTATGCACATCACGCGAGACTTACGAGCTCTTTCTCCTTGCAGACTTGTAGAGAAACGTAAGCTGGCAGCTTTCTTCTTTCAAGACTGACGAGAGTTCCTGTTTATCTTGTGCTACGATCTGTGACAGCTATTAAAGAACCAGCCATGGACACAGCGATCAATATCTCTTTCCACGATACGGCACAGCATCAATACGAGTAGTTGACAAATCTGAAGCTGATCTAAATAAGATCGGCATGGGTGGCCCTTTTCATGCTATCTACCAAGAGTAACGAGAACTCCTGCTGCTTCACAAGACGCTTACTGTAGGATGGCCTTGTGCTGCGTGAAGATTGACGAGACCTCCTGTTTATCTTGTGACGCGAACTGTAGCACCTTTATTCCTCGAACGCTGAACCTAGCTGCCGTCTATCTTGCGGTACGAACTATGACTGCTTCTAAACCACAGCTGTGGACAGAGCGAACGATAGCTTTCTGCACGATATGCGGAAGTCCTCTGCCACTTGCTGAGAACAAAGAAAAGTTGACAGCCGTCTAGCTACTAGCCAAACGTAGCAGCAAACGAACCTGTCTTGGTCTGTTGCTAAGATTTCGCAAGATCGGCGCTTTGCATACGGACAGTGGGTGTGTGCAGTGTAATTCTGCGGAATTTCGCATGTCTGGCATCAGCCAACGTTTGTGCATCTTAGACCATGACTCGCAATAGAGCTGGAATGGGACGACCGGGTTTTCCAGCGGCTCGCTTGCAGATGGGTGAAGAGGGTTTGGAAACTACAGAGTTTCGTGTCGTTGACATCACTCCAAAAGTTTGGGGTGTTTGCCCCTCGCCTGGCATAAATTTGCGAATTTCTTGAAATGTTTTTGAACATAAGTGTTTCGTGTCCTGAACCTCACAAAACGTTGCAATGCTAAAACATATCGAAAACCTCCAAGCTTTTGGAGAGATTTGCCAATCCACAGATGCCAGAATGTTGAATTTTTTCATTTTGTTGAGAATTGGAGTGTTTCGTAAGTTTGAGAATTGGAAATATTGAAAGTTTTTGAGCATTACAGTGTTGCTTGCACCCCACGTCCCCATGAACCACCCATTGCTGTAGATCTGGGGGGAGGGTTTTGGGCGAGCACATACATACATACATACATA
>CAJNJA010035142.1:0-29334 GCA_905231915.1 Symbiodinium necroappetens
TCCTGGACCATGGACCATGGGGGGGAGGGCGGGGGGACCCGCGGAGCGCCTGACCATATGTATGTATGTATGTATGTATGTATGTATGTATGTATGTATGTGTGTGTGTGTAAGCAAATATGCATGTATGTATGTATGTACGTACGTACGTACGTATGTATGTATGTGTGTATCTATGTATCTACGCATGCATCCATCTATCTATCTATCTATCTATCTATGTTTGTATGTATGTATGTATGTATGTATGTATGTTTGTATGTATGTATGTATGTATGTATGTATGTATGTACACACACATATCGAATGTATGTGTGGATAACACTGCAGAATTACATACATGCCTACCTACCTACCTACCTACCTACCTACATACATACATACATACACACACACATACATACATACACGCACACATACACACGTACATGCGTCTGTGGGCACGTGCATACATAAACACAAATGTCAAGGGGTGTGCGCACACTGTGAGTCTGAGTTGGACACGTACGCAAAGGTATATGGCATTCATTCGTGGATATGAATGGGGAAGCAAGAACCGGCCACTACTACTGCAGAACGGGCTGGCACGCTTGCCGCAGTCGCATGTTTTGCATTGCTTTACATCACCACCTGCGAATCTTCAATGCGCTCTTCCAAGGCGTGCGCCTCATTCGGCTTCCAGGTCAGTGGTGTGGAGGCCTCTTCGAGAGGAAGGGTTCGCAGGTAGCGGTACCTGGAGAAAGGGTAAGCGATTGATTGCTCTTGGCAACATGCTCAGAGCAGTTGGGTCATAGACTTCGACTCCCGCACATTCTAACACCACCTACATGAGTAGGAAAAGAACTAATGAGCTTCTTTTGGGACCCGCTCTTGCAGTTTGGGCCTGCGCCAGGCTTCTTTAGGTTCCCAGACAGTCGGATGCTTTTTTTGACGAGCTCGCAAGTGTGGTAGAAATTGCACATCGGGTGTTTTCTGTGACGTTAGACATGTAGCCGTGGCCGCGGCTCTAACATTTGCGAAGTTGGGATGATGATCTTATGCAAGACTACCAGGGGGTTTCAAGGCTCCGAGAAGCATCTATGGTCTGAGTTTGAAGATGAGTTTCTGCCCGAAGGGCTTCCTCAGAAGCAACTGTACTAGCTATCCGCAGAAATTCTCCAGATATCGAATCTAACACCTCTCTATGCCCCTCTTACAGAATTGACGATTCAAGGAGAAAAACCTGTGACCCCATAAAGGCCCCAAACCCCAAACAATGGTTCCCAGAAGCCTTGCGAAAAGTACTCTGGCCACTTCCCGAATGGGGGAACCACTCCGAGTAGACCCCGAATTTCCGCAGGGCCGCCAGAAACAGAATTATCTCGTCGTCCTGACACATTTCAGGATGTCCAGGCAGAGCCGTCATGAAACGTTGAGTCAGCCGTGCCACACAAGTCGGTTGCAGGAGTGTTGCAGGCTCCTCTGAGAGACCTTTGCGGCTGGCTTTGAACAGGGGCACCTGTCAATGCGCAAACCACCATGCAGAATCCTGGAGGACACCTACCATAGCAAGAACCCAACAATGTCTAGCATCTAGATAAGCATGGAAAGATCTCGATCTCAATCTAAACCTCCTTTGGATCAGAGTTCAACTAGCATCAGTTCTGGCTTTGAGGGCTGCTTCAGGGCCTCGTGAAGTAGGACCATGCTTTGAAAGGGCCTCTGTCATGGCAAAATGCTTGCGACAGGCAGCCCCAAGATGAGTGTAAGAAGCTAACCTCGACTCCTTTGCCTACCCCTTCACATTTGGTTCTAAGGGACACAAAGCAACACAAGGAGATCAGCGAGATGGTACTGTAGCTTGAAAATCTCAAACCCTCACGCTGCCGGCACTGCACTAAGAAGGGAGGTCATGCACTCACCAGGCACCCCGCTGGGGGCCGGCGACTGGGCAAATCCTCTCTGAACCTGGCTAACACAGAAAAGCACCTGAACACAAAAGGTCGTCGCTGCGGAGCCTGACAAGGTGGGTACAAGGTGGGGGACATGTCAGGTCAACTAGTTACATGTGTGCCCTGGCCGATATTATAAAGGTCGCCCGAGTGGCCGAGGCCAGACAGCAAACCGCGTGCCTCCCGCCACGGAAGCTTGCGTCGCAGCATAGACTTCAGGGGCACCTGCAGGTGATGTCGATTACAGCGCGTAGCAGTGGAGTGCACCAGGCTTTTGCAACTTGCTTGCGGGCGTGTGTTTCTCATGCTATGGGTTTCTCCCCTTATGCGACCGGCTTTTCCTTCTGCTGTGGGCTTCTCCCTTTATGCGGACATGGCTTTTTCTTATTCTCATCTGGCCTTTCCTTATGCGAACCTGGCTGTTGCTTAAGCTCCCTCCTCCCCCCTCCGCACCGCCGCTCCCTTCACCCCACACTCCCCCCCACCCCCCCCCCAATCTGACTGGTGACAACTTACACACTCCCGCCACACCCAAAGCACCTCGCCGCCCTGCCCCCGAACAATCCCACACACCCTCCTCCCCTGTTCCCCGCCCCCGCTGTTTGGTTTGCTGGCCGACGAGTCGTTTCAACTTGATTGGCAACAAGCTATTGGGAAAGTTCCGTTGAGGGGTCCTCTTTTGCAACAAGCTATTGGGAAAGTTCCGTTGAGGGGTCCTCTTTTGCAGCAAGCTGTTGGGATAGGATCTTCTTTTGCTATTGGGGAAGTCCCATTTCTAGGGTCTTCTTTTTGCAGCAAGATTTGGACCTATGCAAACCCAGGTTTCTGCCTTGAATGCAAAACATTGAAAAACTGAAAAAAATGAAAAAGACACGCGAGCCCCTCAAACACAGAACTGTTTTTAAATTGATCCCAGGGGACCGCTAGGTTCTTGCCCTGAATGCAAACCCTGATCTGCAAAAGATTGTGACAGACGCGGTCGGGCTGCCTGCTCCTTCCAAGGTCAGGTCCAATACATGTTGGGGAGAGGGGGAGGAGGAGGGGGGAGAAGGGGAGGGTGGGAAGATGTGGGAACGGGTGAAGCGGGGGGGGGGAGGGGGGGCGGATGGAAAAAGATGAGGGAAGCATAAGGAAAGGCCAGACTCGCATAAGAAAAAGCCAGGCGCGAATAGGGAGAAGGAACCCAGGAGCATAAAAAGAAAGACCATTCACATAACGCCTGAAACCATGGCCCCGGCATGGCGGCGGGAGCACGAACACGAAGAGCGCAAGAAAAAAAAACGCTGCATAAAAATGAATACCCAGCCCTTTGCTTTCCCGGAATCACCAAGTCTGGTTCGAGGTCCCCGAGCTTCACGATTGAAGGCGTTGAGACCGAAGTCCACGACCAGCAGTATTCAAAAAAGAACAGTGGGCTTGGGAAAGCCTGCTGCAAGTCGAGTCAAGCTTCCCAGCAGCCCACTTCCCCAAAACCTCTATTACCCGTTACCAGCCTGGAAAAGCACCTCGTGTCGCTTCCTGAGCTGTGGCTTGGGGAGAGGAGCAACAGATCCTCACCTCACTGTCTGCCACTACACTTTATGCCCAAGCATGCAAAAGTAGCCTTGACGCACCTCAAACACAACCGCACACGAAGCGCACCTTGTCTGTCCAAGGGGCAAGCTCCCAGCCGTGACGACACTGCGTCCGCGGGCTGTCGTGATGAGGCGCAGCCGAGGATCGATAAAGCCACGGGCCCCGAAAAGTCCTAGCATTGCTTCAGGCTTGGCGATGTCTACCTGTGAAGCCATCGGCGAGTTTAATCCTCTGGCTGAAAGCCGACCACCAACCCCTCCAAACACAAGTCTGCCTCGCAACAAAGTAAAGATGTCGTAGTTGTCTTCTGCCACCCACGACCTGCAGATTCGACAGCTAGGTCTTATGCGAGGGGTCAACTGTTGACTCGTGATGAGGAGGAAAGTAAAGCTCGTACACGACCAGTCTTTAGTAATTTTGGCTCGTCAGGGCTAATCGCAAATGGCTGTCGGTGGACCACCAACTGAAAGGCAAAGCACACCTCTAGATCCCAACCACATCCAACCACAAAACCATCCTGCAACCCAATAACATCTATTCGCAAGAAGGCAAACAGAGTCTCGAGATGTTGATTCAGGGCTGGAGCTGGGGTGGAACACAGGCAGCTCAACGGACCAATGCACTTAGTTTTCCGTTTCTGTCGTGTGAACTTCATTCAGTCGGTCCATGTGAAGCATGAGACGTATTGCAAAAGCCGCCTCGCCTGCAAATGAGGACGTACGAGTTGCACAGACGGATCTGAGTCCCCAGCGGCATGACAAACACGTCAGTGTCATTGCACAGCGGCAGCTGCAGAAGCAGCGGCGGCAGAGCTAGGGGTACAAATCTAGGCTGGCTCGGAGCAATTCAATTCGACCTGGGCGGCATGTCGACAGCGCCTTATGACAATGTGTCCTGTCTCTGTTTGAGCAGCTTTCTGATCAAACACTGCGATTCAATCTGAGACTGTCAAGGGAGATTTGCACTGCTGCAAAAACTATTCAAAACGGCCCTTCTGCAAAACACACATCCAACATATCGGGCGCATGTTTAACACTTCGACGTGCTTGTGCAGAACTGTAGCGAAGACTCGTATCTAGTCCGTCAAGCTGCACTAGAAGTCATCCGTCTCGTCACTAGTTGCCGCGGATATCTGCCTTCACCACGTAACAGTTCGCAACAAGCAAAAGAAAGGTTGCAAGCCGGGTTAGCCTCGACTGCCGATTTTCGAAAGCACGGCCCTGCAGGCCTTCATTTCTGAAAAACCCATCATCCGTGCAAGAGTCTGCAATAGCCATTCAGATAGCGAAGCCCACCTCCAAACTTGTCCGCGCAAGATGCCGAGGTCTTCATATTGAACAAGCTGTGAAACGGTTCGCTGCTTTAGCATGCAAACGGCTGGTACTTGTACAGCAGGAGACCGGACTTGTGCCGGCTTATTTGTTATGTTCGGACCTACCAACGAAACCAGGCCAGGCCGTCGCTGAGTCAGGCTCAGGCACTGTCACCGTGCCGGCCGTGGTGGGCAGCGGGTAGGCGGCGGCGCCGCCGTGGTCGCTGAGGGCGCTGCCCCTGCAAGAGGGAGGGACTGGAAAGCGCGGGGCGTGTGCAATACACAACTGCGATGAGGGCCCATCTGCAGGATCACTTTTGGGCAGATTTTTTGGGCTCGTGTTGGTTAGAGTCTCGTTGAATACGGCTGGCTTCGGTGATCGTTGAGGGAGGGCTTCTCTCAGAGATTTTCCCGCCAATGATTGAAACTCAACTTTGCTGCTGGGTTTCGAACATCAGCTTGCTTGCCATAGTTGCTTGAATCACGGCCAATGCTTTGTAACCCATTGTAACCCAAGCCTCAAGAACAGTAACTTATAATAACTTCATATTTTTGGTGCGCTCTGCGCACATATTGTACCTCTCCGCAAGCTTTTGAACTGTTTCCGGCGTGTTGTTGCCACGGTATCGACTGGGTGTTGCCACCCTGTTTCTGATGTCTTCGCTGCGTGATGGGCAACTTGCGTCCAAGACTGCACTGGGCCCAGGTCAACGATATGCCATGTCAAAATCCATTGCTTGATTTTCTCGTGCTACTTTAACACAAACACACACACACACACACTTACTTACTTACTTGCTTCTACTTTGACTTGGCACGAGTAACTGCGACGAGCGACAGACGGGACGAGCGATGAAAGAACAGAGACATGAGATGACGATTGAGTTTGGTGCGTAAGCGACACCAGGAATGGCATGCTAAACCCGATGATCCGTTTGGGGAAGGGTTCTGCCCCGGCCTGCCAGACTCAAGGAATGGCACACCAATATGCCTTACAGTCGCCATGTCCAGGCGATTACACACCCGCTTGCGGGCACGCACGCGCGCGCACACACACACACATACACACACACACACACACTCGTGTGTTGCGCGTGGCAGAGACTACGGCAAAACCAATGGGCAACTAGACTCTCGACAAGAGAAACACTGGCGAAGTAGCAGTAGCGCCAAAAAACTTAAGTAGCTCCAAAGGGCCTTCGAGCCGTGAAGAATTCATGGGGAAACACAGAAGAAAGCAAAGCCGCGAAGCCGCGAGTGCAAACCCCGGCTCTCGGCTGCCAGTGCTGTCCCGGTCCAGGCCTTGATACCGCTCGACTTTCCCAATGCTCACTGGCATGGCCCGGGCACCCAAGCCATCGTCCTGCGAGGGTATATAGTTTAGGAGGATGTAGGGGCGCCACTTGGGTCGGCTTCGTTGTTCATTGTGGTGGCTTTCTGACTTTCCAGGTCTCAGGCTCGTCCCAGCATGTTGCCGAGCAGCTTGCCGTCACCACATCCGTATGGACGACCACCGAAATGCTGGTGCAAAAGGGACCCAGCACGCTCCCGTTCGTGCAGGTCCTCCGTGTGCTGGTCTCGGTCCAACGCTGCCTCAAGCCTGAAGGCGACTTTGGTGATCGCTTCTTTGGCTCCGTGCTGTGTTCGGGTCTTGGGCGGAGCGAAAAAATCTTGCATCATGGAATGAAGCAGCTTGAAGCTTTTGGCGAGAGGGATCTCTAAGTCCAGGAGACATGGAATATGGAAGGTCAACCATGTGGTGGATCCTGTTGGGCGGCATCTCCTATGCAGGATGCACTCAAGTTGTGCTTGTTGATTCGTGGTGGGTGATGCTGTGTGCATGTTGGATGTGAAGACAGGTGTCTTTGGAAAGCACCACATGGAATTTCAAGACTGAACGTTCACAACACAGAAACTTTTGTTTGCAGGAATACTTGGTCATTCCTACCACCATTCGTTGGCAGGTGAGAAAGCCAACCCCGGACATCAGCAATAGTTCAAGGCTGCATGCCACATGTCTTTACCAACATCTAAAGCCCGTTCGCCGAGAAACAGCAGCCACTTCGAGTCTCGGGGCGGTGCCATGGCCCTGCAAAACAACAAGCAGATCTTCGCGATGCAGAACTTCTTGTGCAAGACGTGTGTGCAAGCACATCAGCAAAATCCACAAACAACACAGGATGCAACCTAGCGGAATCTAGCGCATTATCGATCTGTATGCCTACCCTTCTTTGCAACAGTGGTCTTCCCTCCATTTCGTGACTGACTGCGTTCCCGCAATTCAGAGTGCCATGGCCTCCCACGACCACGGCCTGCAGTGGCGAGCATCGAGCTCTTTGCTGGAGCCTCGCCGGCAGCCGGCTTGCGCCGCCCTGCAAGGATTGCAGGCCGCTAACCCCATCCGGTCCCATCCCCAGCCATGGGACCTGCCTGGCCCGGCTTCCCGGAGCTCTGACCCGCTGCGTCTCGCACCCGACGAGGTCCTGCGCAGTCTGTGCTGGGGTCATCTCGGCCGGAATCCGATGTTCTAATCGGGAGTCCTGGAGCACGTTTCACGGCGCACTGCCTGGTGGGGATAAGCTTCTGTGAATAGAGCCTACGAGCCGATGGATCGACTCATCTACCGTTTCTTGCCTTGCTGCTTTTCCCAAGGAGTTGTCCGAGCTCCACGTCCGCGGCCGGGCGTGCCGGAAGCGACCTCGCCATGGAGCCAGTCTACTATCAAGGTGGAGAGTTCTCAAAGTGAGATGAAGGTTGAGAATTGTCCTCACATCCGGAAGACCGTCTCCTTTTCGATGCTGCACAATACGCGGCGAGAGAGCTGGCTCCAAAGGAAATCTGGTTCTCTCGATCCTGCTTAATTTTCATGGACTTGTGAATGAAAGCCGTTCGGCTAGCCTCTGCTGCCTCTGCATATTGTACTCCTCCACCAAGTCATCCGCTTCCATGGATAGCTCCTGGGGTCCGCAGCAGCCCCTCGTTGAGTGCTCATGTGTGTAGAGTTGAATAAGATGGAACTGAGCCAGGCCACAGCCTGCAACCCTGGAGTCCTCGAAGGGTGTTTCAAAGAGACTCCACAGGTGCCATGCCACGGTGAGCAGACCTTTGCATGGGGACGGGATTACTTTCCCTCTGAGAGGTCTCAGAAACCAAATCGCAAATCACTCTCACTTGACACCTATGTCAGTGCCAGAAACAGGTTTGAGAGAGGAATCCGAGTCGGGAACCACAAGTGACAACTGAGCCCATTGTGGCGCCCACGGCCAGGACCTCGTTTACTGCTGCAAGGCATTGCCCGCAACCCACCACCCAAAGGGCCCAAAGGGACCGTGAATACAACTGACTTGGACCCAGGGCCTGCGTGAAGTGAGTCAATCTTTCAAGACAAACGGCATGCGGCTGTGTTGCACTTGCAAACACGACCAGCAATCATTCTTTGAGTGCTGCATCGCTTTGGGATGGAATTCGGGTGTAGGATTCAGAATACACTGCGCCGCTGTATTCATAATGAGTTTTCTGCATTGGCTCAAGGATTCGGCACCTGAACTTGCACAGGACGCGACGCAAGCTGCTGCAAGGGCGCATCAGGTGCTACTGCGCTGTACCGTGCAGAGACCACTCGCTGAAGTAAAAACTATCTTGCCTGAGAGACACGGTCTGCCGGATTTGAAACATCTGCGGTGTGCCGGCTCTGCTTCCTACACAGCGAATCATTGGCACTTGCTTTGTTGCTTCCACTCTGCTTCAGCCGAGCTGCACCCCAAGTTCCGAGCTGACCTAGCTCGCTGCCGAGGCGGTCAGCGAAATCCATGGAAGCATAGCCTCTGGAAAAGGTGCGACGGTAGCACGTCAGTCTAAGCTGTGATTGACACTGCATTCGTACGCAATCGGCCTGCCTGGCAAAGCCTCTACCGTACCAAGCGGAGACATCCCTTCGCTGCAGGCCCGGGCACTTCCACACGCGAGGCACACAAGCTCTGAGCCGCTTTGCGGTGCCTGCAAGGAGACCCTAGTGAGCGACCATGATCTTTTGGCGCTCCAAACAAAGATGAAGGGGCAAAGGCCTCCAACTCCGATCGGAAACTGAACAGAACCTTGAGCCTGATACGGTGATCGACGGATTTCCCGCCAACAAACCGAAGTCTAGTTCTCCCACGGACTTTGCCCCACCATTAGACTTGGAACTTGTTAGTTGGACTACCTCTGATGCTCTGACGCATCTTGCAGACGAGAACCCCGCGGAATTGACTTGCACCCCGGGGGCCTGCAGCGAAGCACAGACACCTTGACGCTGCGCAGCGACCTCTGAAGCGTACCCGAACCATGCGATGCCGTGCGAATCCGTGCTCTCGGTTTATGCGCCGGGAACATGTGCTGCGATCTCGTTCCAGGCCGACACCATTGACTCCTCCACATGAAACCCTAGGGCACACACCAAACAGAGAACATGCGCAGGTTCCGGGGCTAAAACAGCAAGGCGTCCCGCATCAACCTCGCAGGCCTCACCTGGCGAGCTGCTCGCACTAGGTTGACGACTTAGTCCGGTCCCGGTGTGTGATGCTGAAGCCAAGGTTGCCGGCTTCTACACATTCGGGTTTCGATGGGCATTGACTTGGCCGATTGAAGAAGGCTGTCGTCTTTCGGCTTGTATCGGTTCGTCGGATGCCTTAGAGCTTGGAGGCTTGCGCATGCGCCAACAGTCTTGTGGGTTGAGAATGTCAATCCTGCAGGTCACCATTTGCGTGCTGCCGCATGAAACTCACTCGCTGAGACGGCTGCTTTCCTGTGAACATCTATTTTGTGCCTCTGAAGTTGGGGAAGCACTGTAACACATGTCAGCATGGTCTGGGCGTAACTTGATAATGTGACACGGAAGAGCACTGGAGGTTGAGCTTCTACTCTCAAGTCAGCACTGCCGCATGTTTTGCAGACGCATGTTTTGCGTGTTCGGAACTGGAGCCCGCTTGAGACCCTAATGAGCAGAAAAGACCCTCGGGAAGCGAAGCACTTTCAATCTGAACGCCTAGGCGCTTGCCGCGGCAGCTGCTGGGCGCCTGTGCTGAAACCTGGTAACCAGCAGAGGTTGTGAATTACAGAATTCCACTGAATGGATGTGCGAGTCATGAAGGCGGGTCCGCAGTCCGAGTTCAGGGCACCCCCAATTAGTTCAACTGATGCTTAGTCAGAAGTTGGCCCAGGCCTGGACCTGGACTGTCTGCCAGAAAGCAGCTCCAAGAAAGCCACGATGCATCAGGCTCATGCTGGTGGCCATGCTTGCTGGCCATCGACGAAAGGATCACAGCGGGCCTGAGGTCATTGTGGGGTCTTGCAGGGAGCTCGAAGCATGCAAACAGGTGTTGAAGCACGCCTATCGGAGTTTGAACCGCAACGGGTGTCTTGGCATGTTCGCTTGCTGCCGTCCTGCCCTTGAAGCTATATCGCTAGGTTTTCATGTCCCTGAACAGTGCGGCATCAGCAGCATGTAACGCGGCAACAACAGACACACGTGCTCAGTCGCTTCTATCCCGAGCAGGCAGGCTGAAGGTGAGGCTGCATCAACGTGTTCCTGACATCCAGACCCCACTGCTAGGCTAGCTGTCGTATCTTCTGCCTTTCTCAGAACCTGCAGCTGTCAACAGATATGGAACGATCATCGCATCCAAAAAGATCTCTCAACGAAACATGCATGCAACTTCTGGTTTTCATGTCGCGACCAGCCAGAAAGCCTTGCTTACTACTGATGTCGAGACGCAACTTTAACTGATAGACTACTACTATTCTGCATAATCACTTCCCCTTAACTTTGTATTCCGAACAGGTCTCGGGGAAGAGCTTGGGTTTGTGTTTAAGACTAGAGGATGACTTTAAAACTGTCAAGAACTCTTGGATTAACATAGACAACGTAGTGTAGCTTGAAATCGCATTCGAAGTGCCGAGGCTCCAATTATAAGCGGTAACCGGTTGGTAGAAACGTCGACACCTTCCAGAAAACTTTGCTTGCTGTCGATACGGGGATGGGGCTTCAACGTGCAGTCTGATAACATCTGCTGCACCCTGGAAGGGGCGATGCTGGACAAGCCTTCGGCACCCCACAACCTTGATGGTGTGACATCCCATTTGTGATTAATGCTGCATAATGCTGGTGCTCACATGCAGCTTGGCATGTTGAGGTCTTCCACGGGCATACTGCAAGAAAACCCAAAGCCTTTGTGGTCTTATGGTTTCCCTCGCCCTCTCTTCCACAGTCACGCATCCCCGAGCATCGACGCCTGTTCGGGCTGGCTGAATGGTCCTCATCTCTGGTATGTTCTAATCAACTGACACCGTGAGCTTCAGAGAAGGTTTTCGGACATGGCGTCTCGCGCAAAGTTGCCTTCTGGGTTTGATGCTGAAGGGCTGAAAAGCCCAACCTGCACAAGTCCACCCTAAAGAGAGAGCTCGGCATTTAAAGTGCGGGCGCCCCCAAGCATAGCTCTGGGCAGTGTGGATCTTTCTCAATTCCGTGCCCTGACGACTTTGAGAAATCTCCAACATGGGCACGAGGCCACTTTCAAAGGCACTGCAAGTATACAAATGATGTTTGGGTTGCAAGCAGAGTTCCGACGTCGTCGGCATCACGACTACGCCACGAAACGAAAGTACGTGGAAGAGTTGCTCTCGTGGCTGCACTTGCGCATGCTTTACACACTCGGCTCTTTATTTTCGATAGGTGGTGTAACCACGATTGGCTGTCGTGGGACACCCAGTGGCTTCTAGCACTTCATTTAATAGCTCTCGCTCCTGATGCCAGAGCTCTGCCCCATTCAAATCTATGTAAGCAAAAGAAGCCCGCCCGGTCGCCAAATGCAACACAAAGGGGGGCACCGTGCATTGATGCAAAGCAGCCACAGCACAAGCATCGAAGACCTGGCTCTGAGATGAAGTGCAAACACGACTCAGAATCCTGCATTTCAAACTTTTTCGCAGCAAAGATTAGACGTGCATCGCGTTCAAGATATACCGGCAAGTTGCCTGCTTGGCCCGGCCCGAATTGAAGGCCGGCTGCGTTAAGCGTTTAGGATTTAAGGTTTGCTTTAGGATTTAAGGTTTAGGGTTTTGGGTTTACTAACTTACGGAAGCCACTCGTAACTCTACCCGTAAACCGGTCCATGGACATGGCAGGAAAGAGAAGGGCAACATTGCAAAAGGCTTCGATGCTGGCTCTGAACCATTGCCACCGAATTTTCGGACGCAGCTCTGGCCCGTGCGATCACAAACAGCTCGCAGGGGAAAGCGTCCTCGGTAAGGCTGAGGCAGATCGAAGCGGTCTCGGTACTCAGTCCTCTTGACATATTGAGCTGCAAACGCCCTCCCAACCTACCGTCGGCATCAGAAGATCAACCATAAAGACTTTCCATCCCTCGTCCCAGCCACTGCACAGTGCCGCACATCGGCGGGTGGAGCCCTCAAGCTCGGTGCACTCCTTCACCTTCAGGGGCTGAATTGTCATCTAGAGGCATATAGAGGCATCATGCAAAGCAGACGCGAGACTCTTGGCCATGGAGCTACAAGAGCGAGCATCACGAGCATAAGAAGGGAGACGTTTTAAGCAATGTGACAGCAACCGTAAGCATCCATGGCCAGCTCTTCAGCCATAAACCGGCGAGAGCGACCATCATCCGAATCAGCAGGGAAATGCGAAAAACATAAAGCAGCGAGACTCAGTAAGTATGAGAACGGAAACTTGGAGTCCATGCACCGGCAAGAACAAGCACAATGCTTCAGGAGGGAGACTTCTACCCTATGGGGATGTGAAAGCGACGCGCATCATCAGCATCAGAAGGGTAGCTTTCCTGCAATGGACCACCGAGAGCTAGCAGCATCAGTCTCAAGCCGGAGACATTTAAGCTATGGAGCAGCGAGAGGCAGCATCGTGAGCATCAGAAGAGAAACCGTAGAAAATGGGGCAGCGAGAGCAAGCATCGTCAGCACAAAAACGGCTGACTTCGAAGCAGTGGGAGCAGGTAGACCTTTTGGCCATATACCAACAAGAGCAAGCATCATGCTTCAGGAAGGAGACTACTAAGTTTTGGAGCAGCGAGAAATAGCGATAACCAGCATCATGAGCATCAGCACCAGCGAGAGCGAGCATCATCAGCATCAGAAGGGTAGCTTTCATGCAATGGACGACCGAGAGCTAGCAGCATCAGCGTCAAACTATGAACCAGCAAGGACAAGCATCCTTGCTTCAGGAGGGAGACTTTTCAGCTATGGAGCACCGAGGGCAAGCATCATGAGCACCAGACGAGAGAGAGCTGGGAAATGGGCCAGCGATAGCGAGCATCATCAGCATCAAAAGGCTCACGTTGAAGCAGTGTGGCTTCAAGCGGGCACTGCACGATGCGATCTGCAATTTCAACCGGAAGTCAAGATGTGTCGCGAAACCGAAAGCTCCTGGCAATCCCCGTGCCCTCGAAACACGAAATTCAGAGTTTTCTGCTGCGAGAAGGTGCGAGACACCTCGCAAGTCGGTTGACTCCGACAGATTCCTCTCATTTCCTAATGGTTTCATGATGCTCGCTCTCGCTGCTCCATAGCTGCAAAGTCTCCCTCCTGAAGCATGATGCAGCATGATGCCGGCGTGATCGCTTTCCAGGTTCTGATAGCAACTAGTGACCAGTGGCTCAGAGTCCAGTCGATCATGTCTTGCTGTTGAGAGTGTTGTTGGGTTCGGAAACCTGGCAAGCCCCAACGACCACGTTGCAAAGGATGTTGTCTCAACTTCCTGCGCCCAGGGGACGTGTTGTGATGTGTTCAGATCGCTGAAGCCTGCAGCCGTGAAGCTACTGCTTCCTAGGGAATTTGTGTGTATCTCTGCGTGCGCCGTCTGTATGATTTTGGAACTATGGGATAGAAGCACAATTGAAGCCGGCTGCTGCTCCTGGCATTTCTCAGTTGTCAACAAAATGCATTTCCAAGCAGGAAGGGTTGCCTATCTTTGTGTATTCCTACTACGCCCTTGGATGTCTATGCGGGAATAGTCCTCGCGCCTGGAAAATCACGAAAAAGCAGCCCGCAAAAAGTTGACAGCGTTATCTGTAGGCTGCGGTGGGCTGACAGTAGCCAGTCTACACGAGCTCATTGCCCTGAAAACTCACGCACTGAAATGTCCTGACTCCGCCGTAATCTTCCTCCTTTTTATGACCTTCAATCATTTCGAAAAGTTTCCAAGTGGCCGGCCGTCAGAGACGAACGCCAATAAATGTATTTGAACCGACAAAGAAAAAACATTTTCCAAATGAGAAACATGCGATACACTTCCGTGCTTTCGGCCTCCCTCCAGTTCACACAACAGGTGTGGTTTCGTTGGTTTCGCACATTCGTGGCTTCATGCCTGCTTGGTGAATGTGGCTAGATGCACGGCCTCGTACTGATACCTTGTTCTTAATGGCATGTTGCTTAAATCTTGAAGGTTTGCTTTCTCAGGCTGAAAGGCCGTCGATTCCCGTCCAAGCTTGGCCTCACATGCGGAACACGCCGAAGCCACCAGTGGAGACTTCACCGGGCGCTCGGCTGCAAATGCGCCTTTTGGTGATGCGCAAACAACAAGCGGGAACGGTAGGCCTTACCGACAATAAGTATGGGGGATCAAGCCAAGTAACGGCTACTGAACATGTGCACGCAGGTGTCGGGTGGTTTATCAAAGACCTGCCCTGAAAAAGTACATGGCATTCCTGGTCACTGAGCAAGGACCTCTGTGCCTCTGACTGCAATTAGACAGAACCGGTGGAGCACACAGTTGCATGTGCTCACGTTCAAGACATCGCCCAGGCACAAGCATCTGCCGAGCACCTGCCGCGTGTCACGAGGATCCTCAGCACAGGTGCGTCACGCGTATGTTGATCAGAGCGATCGAACCACGTGCGAAGGCTAAGATAAAGCCCGACGCACTGCTCTCCGGCGCGCTCGGTTTTTTAAGAGTCAGACGGATGCAGGGTCGGTCCCGAGGCCCGGGCAATGATTCCGTCGTCCCACAGCCGAGAGGTCGAGTGGTAGGGGTTTCCTTCCACGGCCATAAGCCCACCGCTCAAGCCAACTCCAGACGCGTCTTGGCTTGAGACATGAGGGCCCTGACAAGTGAGGCAGCTGTGCAAACTGAACTCCCACCTTCCGTCTCATACTTGTCCAGAATCGGCTGCTTGAAGTCCTGCAGCCTCAAAAGAGCGGGTTCTTCACAAGACTCCGTGTCAGCTCATGTCCATAACCTCTGCCGGCATCGAGCCGCATGGATAGCCGGGTAGGGTCTTGACATGTGCTTCGTCGTGTGCCGTCAATGGCTGATGCAGACACCCCCTGTTCTGTCGCTTACACAGACAGAAGAGTGTCTCAGAATACTTTGCTCAAAGCTGTCTGAGGAGCCGACGACTACATTACATCTGCGCCCAGCTTGAGACAGAATTAATATAAGACTGAGATAGGTTCCACAGCAAGAAACGAGCACTCTTGGAGAGGCTCATGGTCTCCAAAGCGCACCCCTGCCTGCGCTGTCTTGCGGCATCTTGCGGCCAACCACCTTTAGCGCCTGCTTCCGCCAAGAACGGCAATTTTTGTTGCGAGGCATGTGGCCAGGGGCACAAAGCCAAAGTCCACTGGTCAAACGTCCGTAACAGCTATTTGCCCAGGAATGGCAAACTCCAGGAGGCACTTGGGAAGTCCCTGCGCAGCCCATTAACAAAAAGGCTGAGCCCCTGATGTGCTGGTCTTTAAGAATGGAGCAAAAACTTGCGTGGATCAGCGCCCCAGCTGGAAAAGTGACAAATTCAACGTGTTGCAATTCGCTTCGTCGTCATTGCCCCACTGCAGTGTCGGTCAGGGCGAGGAAGCACGCAAGGCGGGTACAGACAAGCCGGGACGCAGGGCAATCCAACAATGCTTTCACCATAGCCAGGAGCGCAGGTAGCATCTGTGCGCCATGTCATGTATTGAAGGTCTCGCCACGGCCGTGCTCACAGCATTGCATCACTTTGACTGAGACCTGAGTGGTGGGTCAGCTCGAGAAACCTGTGCCAGCCAGTTCAGTGGGCAGACAAGTATCTGCGGAAGGAGTCCACTCCTTCAAGAATGGTGCGATGCCTTTCTGCCGAATTTGCTTCGAACTTAAAGCAGATCCATGCATGAAGCACCCCCGGAGAGCCACGGCTCCTGAAGACAGAAACGATGAAAACCCCGGACTATTGTTGCGCTGGGAAACTGCTGCTCGGTCATCTCGGGCTTGCCCTGTCGCTTCAGCTGTGCCTCCGAGCGGAGAGCAAAACAAAGAACACTTCAGTGTTGCACCCTATGAGACATGGAGGGAGAAAGGCCAGGGGCAAAGGTGATCAAGCAGGCGGCGAGCGCGAGAGCGAGGGGGAGGAAGGAGAGGGGAGTGGAGAGGACGGGATTAGAGATTTTCGCATTTATGCTTTGGTTCACATGCACATGCACACGTCCTGCTAAACACAAAGACAGAAAGAAACGACAGAGAAGAGGGTCGAAAGACGGGCAGACGGAGAGACGAACGAGAGCAATTGGCTGCGAAGGTGAGGCACAGAGACACAGAGCTGGGCAAAGGCTTGAGCGGCTTGATAGATGCACTCCGAGGCTGATACTTTCGATGTTCAAGCTAACAGCAAAGCTAACAGCAAAGCTAACAGCAAAGAGCTCCCGCTTTCGGTTCCTTGCCATTGTGTTTTAGCCTCGCAAGCAACTGCAACATCTGCAACAGAACGCAGCGGTGCCTGCTTGACAGTGGTGAGCACCTCTGCCGCCTGCGACCCACCCATCACACCGATGCCTGGCTTGAGAACAGACACGATGCCGCCACAGACATGCGGCTCTCATGTGAAGCACAAAACCCCGTCGAAGGCGCGAGCATTGGGCCACATGAAGAGAAAGCGAGGGTCAAAAGCGCGGCCACACCTGCAAAGCGAGCAAAGAGAGGACTCGATGGGAGGGGCCAGGACCGTGGAGTTGAAAAAGAAAACTGAAAAACTGCCTACACTCCTGTGCTTAGCAGGGGAAGGCACAACCGTAAACTTTTGCACGCAAGCTCCCATAGAGGCAGTACGGAATTCAAGAAGCTCCGTTCGTTCTCGAACAGTGTGTGGCAGCTTGGCTTTGAATATTCCAGGGCTGAAGCCCGCATGATGCTGGCCTAGCAGGACTATGAACCGTTTTTCTTTGGGGTGCCCGAGTTGTGGTTCAAAGCCAGCCCAAACCGCTTTGAGACCAGGCACATACCGTAGTTCCCGGCACCATGGCTCCCGGCAATGATCACTGTGATCCTAGCAGACCGAGGACATGGAGCAACTCTCAGAAGACTTCGGATACAGCAATAACTCCAGCAGAGGAGTAGAAGCTCCAAGTAACATCGCCATTAAGTGAAGTGCATCACCTACACGAAAAGCGATGCAACAGCAACTCGACAAAATCACTCTTGCGATACCTGAAATTTCTGCACGAATGCGAAGTGCCACATTGCACCTAAAATTCCCAACGGGCTCCATCTAAATCTCATGCTGTCGACTGCACCCCCCCGTGGCTTTGGTCTTGCCCAAATCTGATCGCAGGCCAGGCATCTTGGGCACATCCACGCACGCAACGGCGTTGACCATCTTGGCTCCGTCTCGTGCAATGCCACCGTTCTCGTAAGCCTCCACATGGTGTCGGAAGCTTTTTGTGAGTTCGGCTTGAAGAGGCTTGGCCTGCACGAAAGCACTAAACAGCAGTGTGCTCTAAGATTGGATGCGACGAAAGTTGACCCTTCATGTGGACAAAGCTGCAACGATGCTGGCAGCCACTATTGTGCTGTCACATAAAACATCTCAAGAAGTGGCGGGTCTTGGATCCAACCTGCGCAGGTCATGCAGCATCTGCACTGGAGAACTGACAGCCTTGCCCACCATGAACCCGGTGATGTTCTGCAAGAACCTTGATCGAACATCGCTGCGAGGCCCAAGTTCGTGTTCGTTAAGCTTAGACCAGAGTTGTCGTGACAAAACTTGAGGTCTCAAGCTCAAAAACGGTCGCTGCTGTCGGCAAGATCGAGGAAGCTCCATCAATTCCAAATCGAGTGACAAGGACTCTCTAGCTGTTTTTGTCGCGGGCTCGATATGCCAACCGTGACCCTGGATTGCTTTCATGTGAAAATTCCGGCAGCAAGCCTAAGCCGAGAAACAACAATGGAATCCGGCGCTGGCCGCAGAGCTGCACGAAGTGTGCTCCCTTTTGGGCCTGAGCGATACTTGGTCGCGAGACGGACTAACTGCCCAGGTAGGACATCGTCCCGGTGTCCGAGCAAGACTCACAACTGTTTGACTTCGGTCAAGCCATGCACTTGCTGATATAAACATAACAATAAGCATTCTGCAAGTAAACGGCGCCGGAAGCTAGCGACATGTCTTGACAAGCTTGTCATACAGGCATAATGACTCAATGACGAAGTGGTACGAAACAGCGCGAGATGCTGCGAGGGGTGACATCTCGTTCTGGGTGACAGCAGCGGCTTCGTCTTGCGAGACACAAGGCCGCAAACAATGGCACCGAGATCCTTGCTGACTCGCCAAAGAGGATCCCGTTGTTGGCCACAATACCTTTGATGGCCACTTTGAAAATTGTCATCGGATGTCAGCTGCTGCATCTGCCTCTGAAGGTTGTGAGGGTTTAGTTCCATCAACACGGCAATGCTCTTTGGGTCTCTGAGCCTCCTGTTGAAGCCCAAGCCTTGGAAAACACAGTGCGCAGTAGCCTTTGCAGCCGTGATGCCAACGGGGTAGCCATGAATATGCGCAAAACCGCACACCAAAGTGGTACCGAACCTGTTTCAGTACCATGGAAGTGTGAAGGCTGACTACCGATACTGAATGCTGAACTTCACTGAACCTTGCCGACTCTGCATTGTTTAACCTCAATGAATCTTCGAAGAACAGAGAACACATGTGTCTGCCACAGGCGGTGGCTCATGGGATCTATTTTCAACACGAGACACGCTGTGCAGCCCGAAGACAGTTCACAGCTCTTGAAAAATGTTCGAGCTGCTGGCGTTCGAGCTATGGATGCCGAATTTGAGGGCTGCTGTCTACGTGAAGGAGCAGCAACAAAGACTTTCCATTGTCGGTTTGTCGATTCATACACCTACCCTGGTCGCGCAACGCAACCGAAGGCCCCACACCGTTGCTTCCGGTGATAGATGCCGCCTGTGCTTGAACTCGTGAAAGCGCGATCCGTCCACGATTCGCGTGATGATCTGTCCAAGGAAATTGCCAGGTGCGGCTGGTTTTTGAATGGTGATTTGAGATTGACATCTTCATGCGTCAGTGCTCCATGGACAGCAAGCAATCATGCACCCACATGCACACGTCAGCAGGCCTCGCGCACTTCCAAGGCCTTGTGGCTGAAACTTGGCATTTGATGGGTTCTGAGTAAAAGGTCAAAGGCAAAGGTTTGTTAGTCAGTAAACCTTCTGCCTTCTAAACCAAGGTTGCAGATCCTGTGCTACTTCGGCTCAACTCCCCAAACAAAGCAGCTTTCCATGCCCCCTCGGCCTGGCCTTGGAATTGTCTTCAGGGATAATCCCTAGAAGATCCTTGGGATCGAAGAGCGGGGCTTCTGGCTCCACCTCTCAATGCCGTGCTCGTGTCGTTCAGAGCTTGGGAGGTCGGCACGGTGAGGTTCGAGCAATCGCAGGAAAGTTGATGACAGTCTACATCCGCCGCATAAACCAGGTATACGAACGAGTAACTGTACAGTAGGATTCAGAGAATACACCCTGACGACGAAGCCCGCGCCAACACAGGCGCCTCCGGATGCTTGGGATGCGTAGGTTCGCCAACGTGTGCTAAGACCTCGGGGCAGGCATCAAGCAGTATGGGAAAGCTGGTATACCATGCAGAGTATACCCGTACCCTGCCGTTAACAAACATCATGGTCTGGCACATTATCGCCTGCACGGCTCATAACAAGTCAGTCAGCAGCTGTGGTAAACCCGTTTCTGGCACCGAGCATTCTTGGAGACGCAAATTGTCACCGAGACAGAATGCGGAATAGTCCTCTAACATGGATCAGGGGAGTAGTAGTGAGATATTGTGTGAAATGCAGGAAGGAGAAAAAGAGTCATCGGTTTCTAAGCGGGTTAGCGGCAGACCGCTGCTATGAACACCGAAAACGGTGAAAGACTCCGCAAACTAAGCTTTGGCTTGGGAACGAGACGGAACCGTCTCTCAAGGACTCCAAACGATGCGCCTGAAGTATGCCTCACCTAAGAGACTCGATGGCCAAGCAACAGCCCGATCACTGCTTCTTACTTGTAGAAAAAGAGGATCTCAGTACAACATGCCGCGCCTCACGGCAGATGGCCAAGGCCTCTGTCAGGTTGAGGAGGCGTTATCAGGGGGGTCAGCAGTAAGAGTTCACGTGCTTGCACGCTCTTCAAGTGTCAAGCTAGGGTCAATGAGAGACAACTAGACGTTGCAAAGTCCAAAGGCAAGCCCCGGTGACGGTGATTCCTGCGGTTCGTTCTCCGCGTAGTGATCTGCAACGCCAGACTTCGAGGTATGCACATCTGCACCACCAAGCTCCTCCGAGGACGGGGACTGAGGTCAGAGGCAGAGAACGTCCGAACCTCTGGAAGCCCTAGACTGGCCTAGACAGAGTAGGTTGGTTGACTCAGTCTCAGGATGTTAGACTTTGGGAGATGGCTGGTGTTTCGTGAGCTCTGCAGCAGAGTCCACTTGGGGGGAGTCACCGTGGACTTGTAGCGCTTTAGCCATTACGCACGCGCAGCTCACGAAGACCCCCAATGAAAGAGCCCAACATCCTTGCGATGTTCGATCCTCTTCCACCAGAATCTCAATAAAAGTGAGAGAGTGAGAATTACAGAGGGACAAAGAGCGAGCCAGAGAGAGAGTAGGAAACCCTTCGAAGGCTGCAACGGATCTGTCGGCTCGGCAAGCCGGCAAACGCTGCACCTCCAACTTCTAAGCCCCTCTCGGAATGCCTCGGCAGTGACCACCTCACCTGTGGAGGCTTTCACTAGAGGCGGCCCGCCCAAGAAGATGGTGCCATTGCCTGGGCTTGGTGGAGCTAGGAAACGGCCTTGCTTCAACAACTTCAAAGTTCATGCGAGCAAGTTCCAAGCCTGTTGAAACTTACTTAACCATGTGTCAACACTGGCACTGCAGACCCCGTGATGCCATGCTGCCCTTGACGATGATGTTCTCGTCTGACATTGCCTGGAGTGCAGCATATTAGCAAACGAATCACCAGTTTGGTCATCTCCACCCGTTCCGAGTGTCAAAAAACAGCATAAACCCTGGGCGACACAGCAGGGGGGATGCAAATGTTTGCATGATTCAAGAATTGCTTCCCACCATGATATGAGCGCAGCCCATGGCTCCCGTCGCCTGAAGCCTTATCCAAACACTCGCAGCACGGGAATGCCCACACACAGGTGCCCACACCCCCTCCTTCTTTGGCAACAAACCAGCCAGTGGCTGGCTGGATGGCTGGTATGCTGATTGGTTGTTATTTGCTTGTTTTTTTTCTCAGACGCCCCTTGCTGTCTGTCCTGCTGTCCTAACTGGTGCTGCCACATGTTGCGGGATATTTTCCTTGACGTCAAAAGGCCCCAATTTAACGTTGGGAAATAGGAACGTCGAATGTCACGCCACCTACCGTAGTAACCCCAGAAGGTATCGGAGGGTTGGCTTGATGACAAGAGCGGCCTCTCTCTTCATTCCTTCATGCAAACATGGGTTGGCATACCGAGCCACAGGGACGTAGGCGCCGCCCGCAGTGCACGATCCAAGGACCGCGGAGATCTCAGTGGTTGCTGGTAAAATAAAACAGGCAACACGAGCGGCAACATGGTCTAGGCAGAGTTCCCAGCTTCTGGACACACCGCTACCAGCAACGGACACTCTAGATTCTAGAATCTAGAACCTAGATGTTCACCAGACACACTCAGTTTTTTGGAACCGCGAAGCCTTTCGCAGTATAGTTACCAATGCTCGCAGTGCGTTAGGAGATTCGTGCCTGTGGGGCCAAAGCTTCATGATCCTGAGTTTTCTATAGCACCGCCGTCAAGTCCAAGCTGCTTGTGGCAAGCCACGACGAGACATTTGGGCCTGACATTGCCGGTGCAGGAACTGCTAGGACAGCATCACCCGCAGACCCCTATCCGTGGCAGCACAGGGAAAGATTACTGCCAGCTGTGCTGTGGCTCGCCTGGTTGTAGAAGATGCGACCGAAGTGGAGACGCCCAGGGAATACCTGAGCGGAAGGCAGCTCCGGGTCGTGTGCAGGGCGTGCATGCGGATTCTTGGCACCTCGTCCTGCAGCGGAAGGTATGCGCCACCACTGTCGACAAGATAAACACCTTAAGTTGCAAGCATTGCATAGCTCGGTCGCGGTGTCAGCCACGGTTTGACCGCCAAATCTTCGCTCACATTCGGCTTTGACCATTGACCAGCAGATCGCTGCCTTCTGCCATCCTATGGCACAGCCTCTGAACCACCACATCGACATCTCAGCCTAATACATCCCTTACTGCACTACATTCCCCTCGTTTGCAGCAGACCAATCCACAGCTGAAAACGAGGAGCAAGGAAGGTTGTTCTCCATTGCGATTTGCTGTGCCCTCAAGTGTTTGCTGACCGTCATCGGGTAGTAGGTTCCGCCTCGCGCGGGGGGCTTCGAAAGTTCATCAGGCTTTGCCATGCACAGCAGGCTACGAGAGTTCATGCATCCGGCTGAAATTACGCTCAGGGTCTGGGAACACCTGCCATCCGCACCACACTCCCGGCCTTTGACGGTGGCATCGTTTGCAACGAAGAGGACCTCCTTGCCGTGCACCAGGCCGACGCCCGTGACAATACCTCTCCAAGAGAGGCTTGGAAAATCCGGAAACTGACGGGTGCTGTGCGCCCGTGCTAAGTGCAGATGACACATCATGGCACAGTTCAGGTCAAATTCGCATGACTCAAGCGAAGTCGCCCGCAGAATGCGCCATGCCATCGTACAGATCGTTCGCTGCAAGGGCCGAGAATTCCAGGAAGTCTGTTCCAGGATCCTGACTTGTGCAAGGGATTCGGTGGAGAACTCGGCACCTGCTGCTGCACTCTTCGATTTCAGGATGCCAAGATCTACTTATCCTGCTAAGCTACTTCTCCACAGAACAACTTCGCTTAGCTCTTGGAAGCTTCCAGTCAAGCAAAAGGCAACGCTGGCTAAAGATTGGATTCTCCAGGCTCCGGACAAGGACTGCTTTGATGCGCTCTCGTGGGAGAGCCTTCGGGCCCACAATGCTCGATTTCAATACTTCAGACTCTTGATGCCGCACCTCAAACCACATTTGACATGTGCCTCGTGCGTTCATGTTGGTGCCTGGTTTCACCGAGACAGGATAGTGCGGCTGTGGCTAGAATGCTTGCGTGTGGTCTCCCGTGTCCTTGCTTCCTCAGGCTTATTGGGGATGGGGGCAACTCTGTTTCCTGCATGTGTCCTATAACTATAAAAACCTACCAACAGCCTTTGCCTGTCGACGCGTGCTTTGATGCCATGCATGAACTTGAAGCACGAGACTGCGCTGCCTTGCCACGAGCATGATGCTGCTCCACTGACTGCTCACCTGCGAGTGCTAAAAAGATATTGCACGAATGGCTCACACGAGTGTCAAGAAGCCCAGCGCCGTGAGAATCTGGCATAACTTCACCCTTTGATCACCCAGATTTGCTTAACTGTATGCCGCGGGTTTACTTTAGTCTTCGGCACCTTCAAATTGTCAGTCGCTGGGCTTCTAAACGATGACACGTGGGACATAGAGGATGAACCGCAGCAGCAGCGTGGAGAAGGGTTCGGGCCCTGCCAGTGCCTCCTCCTCCATAGACGACCTGTAACCGCTCGTTGAGCTGGTCCTTGGTCACGCATTCTCGAGCCTTTCCGCACCCTCATGGAAGCTAATCTGAGATGCTTTCGGACTTGGAGTTCGCAAGGTTGGGAGGCTGGGTTGAAGCCTGATTGTGGGTTGCAGTAAGGGGCAGCGGCTGGCGTTTCGGACGAAGCTGCAAGATGAAGCCTTTGTCAGCACCGCACCAATGAACCAAACCGGCTGAAGTGAATCAAGCTACTCGGATATCCGCATCAAACCGCTAGACTCGAAGAGACACACTCTCAACGGAGAAGAAGTACTGTCGATCCCAGCGTCCAGCAGGGCAGTGTGGTGAGCAGTTCGCTTCATGAAGGCCTGGCAAAGCGAGAGAGAACTCGAGGGCAAGTTTGCGATCTCCAGTATTGGCGGTGGAACGTAGTTGGGAAGGATTTACAGTGACCATCTGTGATGTGTTACAGAAAGTCTTCAGCAGAACTAAGCAGCCACGAATTCCTCAACTTAGTGCTGCCATGACCGAGCACTCGGTCATGCTTGTTCCATGCTGGCTCACACAGAGGCTGTTGTTCCACCATCAAAGGGACGGATCTGAGTCATCTGGAGCACGCTATTGAGCCTCGTTTGAAACAGTGATCATGCTATAGTGAAACTCGCCATGGGGCGTGTCCATGCAATGGGGGTCTTCATGAAGCTGCGGTATGATTTGCGCCGACTTGTGCCCTTGTCTCAACCTGGCTGCCCAAGCTGGCGTCCTCGTCATTATGACGTGGCGCAGGCAGTCGGATACTGCTTGACGTCGGGCCCTGGCACGGCTTGACACCTCAGAGGACTTGGAATGAGTTGGAAGAAATGTGCCATGCTGTGCCTTGGGAGGATGACGATCTTCAGTTGTCATGCTATGCAGATCTTACACATGTCCCATTGCCAGGGTCACTGCCGTCTTCCTTGCCGTACCACACGGAGGTCGCATCTGCCATTGCAGATCCCACCAGTCGCCTCCGTCGCACGTTGTATCTCCTCCTCTCACACCTCCTCTCCGACAAACAGTACGACTGTGGCGGAAGATGGTCCCGAGAGCAATCAACTGGAGTGGCGTTTTCCGAATACCAACTCCACTTCCACTCGAGGAACTGCCCGGCTCGCCGGGCATTCCCTACGCTTGAATTCTTCCTTGCTGACTGCAAGTGCCGGCCTTCGTCTACATTCGTCTACATCGTATATTCGACACCAGCGTTCAGCACTGGTTTTTGTGTCTGCTGTTGATGCAGGCTGAAACTCTTGATGCTGCTGGAACTGCTGCCCTGTTGGTGGTGTGTCCGGGGAAAGCCATGGCCTGCAGAAACACCCAATCGATCGATCGCACTTTCGTGGCGCGGACGGCGCCCCCTCTTCCGTTCTGAGCACTTACGAGCTACTGAACGAGATGCAACAGAACGAGGCAATGCTCCGAGCTTGGCCCAGTGACACGCGGCTCGTTGATGCCATCGCAGCCGTCTCAGCAGCAGCGCCCTCCCCGTCCTGCAAAGCTGAAGGGAAATCCGCCTCACACTCAGCTCCTGCACATTGCCCGGCACCGCCTGGCCGACATATTGCTGTGCATGACAATCACGAACCCGAGACATGGCTGTTCGCAGAGTCGCATGTGGAACTTGAGACTGCTGCTTCCATGCATCAGCATGCACAGCACGTGGATTTACTGAAGGGCAGACTTGCTGCCCTCCAATGCACCTGCAGAAGTGCCAGTCCGGCAATGACTCTTTGGACTTAGGCGCGCCTTGCTCGAAGGAACATTTGTGAGACTTTTATAGATTTTTTTGCCCACGGCTGGGGAGATGCTGTCCTCGGGAACCAAAGCGTCCAGAACCTCAGCGACATAGCCACGCTTCCGTTCAACTTCGTTGCCCAGAGCTTGGGATTTGGTAACACTACCCTCGGAGGTTCGGCAGCTACTGAACATACAGATGTGGCAAAAAGTCATCACAGCGGCTCAGAGCAGGGTTCGGACTTGAGCCACGGAGCTTGGCTGTCAACGTGCTTAGCAGAAGCCTTCCTCATAATGGCAAGTGGCCACGAGATCTTCACCAGCGCTGACTGTCTTGTTCGCGACTGCAGAAACTTTTAGAACCTCAGCTTCGCACAGGCTTCGAGCAGTGCCGGCTACTCTCAAGCGAAAGTGACAATCTCTATCTCTACCTGTCTCTCTCTGTCTGTGACCTTCCTGGTGCCGGGGATGACTGGGAAGGCGACTGGCTACCAGGACCGTGCACGCAACATGTGCAACTACTCCAAGGTCCTGTGCGAAAGCAAGCAAAGTCAACGCGCCTTCCCGGCATGCGGTGAGCGGACCTGCCAAAAGCTTCCGTGCAGAGCTCAGCAGGAAAACCTATGTTTCCAAAAAGGCCGGAGTGGAGCCTTACGAACCTGGGCTCCAAAGTCTATACAAGCAATGCTTGCGCGTGAGGCATCTGGAAGAAGCGGAACACTGGCTCCTTCTTGCAATCTTACGTGTTGCCCTGACAGACCATGTAGGCCTAGTGCCACGAACAGCAGGCTGTAATTATGCTGGGAGAGTGCTGAAGCTCGGCTGTTTGCACCGCAGGCTCAGCGCTGTTTGGCCTGGCGGCCTAGCTATGCCCAGCTGCGAAGGCAAATCCTGAATGCCTCGGTTTCCAGCTTCATGGCAGAGAGCAAGACCAGCAGCTGTCCCTCCTCCACCTTGCACCAGTGGAATGCAGCCAAGGGCAGCTGTGCACTCTGCGACATACCGCAGAACAGGCCTCCTGCCCCTCTTGGACGCAGCTCTGCACCACAGTCGCCTGGCCAGAGGCGGCCAGAGCCCCAGCAGCTCCAGGTGCTTCGTGGCGGATTCTAAGAGCCTCCAACGGCGATGAGACCGACAGCTCCTGGCGCTTCAGCGACACCTCGATCTCATAAGTGGGGCTGTTTGAACATCGCTAGCAGGGGCTAGACCTCTCCTGCGACTGCCTTCACAGATGAACCTACTGCTGTTGAGTGCCCGGCGGGTTTCGATGCCTGGCCTTGGGCAGAGCAGTCCAGGGCAGGCGAGGTTATTCTGCTGTTGAAAAAATTGAAAAAATGACCTTAGATACTAAGCCGTGTTTCTCAGACGGGCAGGGGTTTCTGATGGTTACCGCGTGCTATCATAAGATCCGTGCTTTCAAGACAATGCGGATCTGCAGATCACCATGGTCAAACCAAGGACAAGTCGCTGAAAAGTCCCAGCACAAGACCTACTGCAACATTACGTGCAGGCTGTGCCAGCTTAAACCCAGCGGTGTTGGCAATACATGCCTTCTCGTGGCGCTGGCTGCTTCAAGCCGGAAGAGGAAGCGTGCAGACTGTTCCTACTCGACAACAGCGGCTCATGGAGAGTTGAATCCGATGCCCTCCACCCCAGAAGGCGTAAAACATGTAAAACCTGCATTGGCCGGGCCACTGCTGCTCGTAGCCGCATCGGCGCTGCCGGCGAGGGTTGGGCCATGGCGGGCCATGAAGGAGAGGAGCACCTCCCCACAGGGCGCACCGCTCTGCAAATCCCAAGCCTCCAATCGGATCAGACCCCTGCAGGCCTCGTTTTTGATGAATTCGGGATGCCGCAGGATTCCGCGCAACACAGGCTTGTTGGTGTTTACCTCAAGCATGGAGACGTCACGGAAAAGTGGTTCTTACAAAGCAGACGACCATGAAATGCTCGCCCTGCATTCCAAAATTTGCAAGCACGAAACCTCATCTTCTCGCAACTTCTGCAATGCGGCAAATAGCACCATATGCGTAAGGCGGCTGGCCTTTCCCTAACCCAGTATAGTACGAAATTTGCCCGCCCCGCCAGTTTCCTCAATGCAGTCCGGAAGCCCCGTCGATGACGTAGGAGTCCAAAGCTGAAATAGTCCGCTCCCGGCAGGCCTGGAAGGCCTCGTCACCTGCCAAACTCAAGATGAACATTTCGGTCCTTCAAAGAAAACTTTGGGGTTTGGGGTTCAGGACAAGAAGCTGGTGCTATATACTCGGTCTCTATGAAGAACACGCAGCCTCTTTGCATCTACAGACGAATCTTGCAATCCGCAGCAGGGCCGAGCCGACTGCACCAGCGAAAGAACTTGCGGTTGCTGCACAGCTCAAGCTCAAAATGTGCTAAGACAGCACAAGTTGCCCGAAGCCCTCCGTGCTCTGCTGTCGGCCTTCACCAGGGGCATAGCAGATCAGCTTGCCAACCAACGGGTCCTGGCAAAAGCGAGCGCAAATGTGATGCAAATCAGCAGTGGGGTGTTGTTGGGTTTTGGTGCAGGGTCTGGCTACGTTGCAGCTGCTGCGAGGGTGAGCGGCGAGCGCATTCAAGAAGTCTCTTCGATTCATTGCAACACCGACTCCAAATCTCGGAATGATCTTCATCGAGGTGCCATGTCTCAACAACCTCCAGTTGAAGACGTGGCCGGCGTTGCGTAGTGCATGCTCGGCTTTCCCCCAGCGTAAAGGGCCGCATCCACACGAACGCCCTCGCCGCTCGGCTCGCTGTAGGCCGACACTTCGCTGCCACCTAGAGGGCGTTGGGATTAGCTCTTACTTTGTTTTGTTGCAGGCCATGCGTCAACGGCAACTCGAGCTCTGCGCGCCTCCGGGGGCCAGGGAGACCCGGGCCTGCCAAGAAAGAGCCATATGCAAAACCCATAATTTGAAGTTTGGAGACCAGCCTTCCGGCTGTCTTGGGTTGCTATTCGAGTATTCGTGCTCTCCGTCTGCTTCCCAGCTCGTGCGCCCGAAAGTCCCGGTCAAGCGTTCACCTGGATGGCAAAGCCGCGCAATGTCGAAGCTGCATGCCCGGGGCCTGCAATGTCAGAAGGCTGCTGGTAGGGAGTCCGCCACACCGACGAGGCAAACCCATGGAACATGCTACAAACGCATGTTTACAATGAACAAACAAGGCAGCGGTGTGCGCTGCCACAATTTTTGCTGTCCTGTCCAACGGCAATGAGTCTGGAGCCTACAACAAAGCACTCATGTAAAGTCATGCATGCACAAGATCATGCGTGCAGCACTGGAGTACACATGCGCTCAGATTGCAGCACATTAGTCAGGCCAGCAAATGATCATAGACCAGCAGGCAGGCTAACAAACAGACAGGCAGGCATTCCGGTCGGCATGAAGACAAACCACAGAATGTAGACACTGGCAAAGGTCCATGTATACATAAACACATACATACACACACATGCATACATACCCACCTACCTAGCTACATACATACATACCTACCTACCTGCCTGCCTGCCTGCCTACCTACCTACCTACCTACGTACATACATACATACATACATACATACATACACACACAAATGCATACATACATCCATCCATACACATTCATGCATGCATCCATCCATCCATCCATCCATTCATCCATCCATCCAGACATACATACATACATACACACACATATATGCATACACGCGCATGCATATCCATCTGTGCATGCATGCATACATGCATGCATGCATACATACACAGAGACATACATACAGACATACATACATGCATACATATATACATGTATACATACATGCATACATGACATAATGACATACATACATACATGCATA
>CAJNJA010035153.1:0-29333 GCA_905231915.1 Symbiodinium necroappetens
GGGGGGGGGGGGGGGGGGTGTTGAAAGACAACCCTTACAACCACTATCATAGGAGGGGTAACAAGACGGGAAAAGACGAACACGCGCATGCAGAAATGCACTAATGCACTAGAAAGCTTAATCGGACTGTATGTTACCCGGCACCGTGCTTAAAGACTTCCAGCGGGTCGTCCTTCGGGAATTTGCGGAAGCTTCGCAAACACGTTATGAACGCGTTTGCTTGGCTTTGCTGGCTTTCTGCGGGTGGTGCCAAACATTCAGAAGTTCTTACCGTTTCACAAGTACTTGCCGGGCATGTCTTACAAGATCCTAGCTCGCGAAGAAAGGCGTGGCACGGCACTCGTGTGTGCATGTACGAGTCTTTGGAAAAAGGGCACCTGGTGGTCTAGCGTGATATTGCAATCGAAGGATCGCAAACACTTCGGAGCCAACGAGGCCAAAAATGAAAAAACAGATTGCAAACTGGGGCCCCAAAATATGGTTGGGGGATGCACACGTTCACTGCAGCTGAAGTGGTATAAAGACAAGTACTTCCGTACATAAGGTGCAAGAATATGTAAACATGAAAACAAACCTCTAGGCAAATATAAATGGATACTCTTAGATACCCCTACTGAAGCAACAACGCCATCATGCAACAAGAAGAACGTGCAGGCATGTTAGATGCGCATGAATGCGAGGAAACGCACATGTGCACAGATGTAGTTGTGCACGGTCATCTCCACGAATGTCGATTCGAAGCACTGCATGCCTCATCATCGGAGTAGCAGCTTTTGCTCAAATTCAGAACATCAGCAAGTTGGCCATCTGGCGAGGAACGTGCCGCACCATGCCTGACTCGACCTTGAATTGTGGAGCATCCAACTCATGTCGGTTCTCGCTGCACTGGGTTGAAGTGTTAGGTTGTACTCTTGGGGCGTTGCGGATATGGGTCTGAGGGTTGAGGAGTGAGGGCTTGTAAGGTCGTCAAAAACTTGCCCAGTCGGGGATGTTCATTCATCGCAAAACGAAATATCAGACGAGACCTGACGTCTGACACCCTGAAAACACCAATGAAGAGATATTTGGATATGCAGATAAACCAGCAGCATCCTCAAAATACCAACAATCCACAGACCCACACAGCCCTGCAAACCCTTGCAGGCCCGTTCAGACACACGACACTTCATGGCAAGCATACCAACGCAGCCCCCACACCCCAAACCCTAAACCGAAATGGTGGTCTCAGGGAGGATCCCGACTCCTAAACATAGCGCTCCTTCAGTTTGTGAAAAAACCTAAACTCGATCCTAGACCCGGAATAACCCAAGAACAAAAGAAGACACAAAGAGGCCTCCTCCAGGCGGAGCTCTTCCTCCACTTCTCTTCGGAGCCGCTCCTTCGGAGGTCTCGGGTTTTTCAGCGACTTCCAGGTTTAGCTGTTGGGGTAGGGTTCACAGTAGGGTTCTGGAGGGTTTTGGTGTGTTTAGAGTGCGAGGGCTTAGGGTTTCATAGTGTGCTGTGATTTCAGGGCTTCGGGGTTTAGAGCTCCATGGTTCTCTTATGCATAAGATTTTCTTCAATGAGTCTTACTGTTACTAATCCACGACTATAGCTCTTGCTACTACGGTTCCTGTTCGTGTCCCTATTGCTATTGCTTTGGTTAGTACTACATGTAGCACTATTGGTACTTCTGTTGCGGTCCCTACTATGGTGTTGCTACTTATGCCATCATACTATTAAACTACAATACTTTTGTACGATTATGCTGTTTTCCACATTAGTGTTGTATTACACTTATACTATTGTATGACGATACCATGATGCTATACGATTGCAGGTTACTATAAACCACTATGCCTTTAAGCCGTGATGCCAGTTTGCCAGTTTATCCATATGCTAGAGACTTTACAAAGTAATTGCGATTAAATGGTCATGCCGTTCAACTACTATATTTTCTGCTATACCCATGCCTATGACGATGACTGTGGTTACGGACATGGCTATGACTGTGACGGTGACTGTGACTATGGCCAAGGCCATCTCCATGAGTATGGCTCCGACTATGGATAGGGCTACGACGCAAACTATGACTGCGACTAGGGTTACTATGGCCCTGAGCATGACTCTGACTAAGGCTAGCTCTAGCACTGTGACTGTGATCATGACAAGGAACAAATAATACGGGATTATGAAATACTACTATTATTACAGGAAAAGTAAACAAACAGCGCCAGTGCTACGTCTTCTACGACACCAACAGCAAAAACTACTAGCACAACCACGACCAAACAACTACGACGATACTACTCCTACTACTCCTACCACCACGACTACTGCTACTCATAATTCTACTCCTACTTGTACTTCTACTGAACCAAGGAAGAGCGGGCCGACGTACCCGAACTTAAATCTTTACGCCAGCAGAGACTCGCAAATAGCACAAGAGCACCTAATTAGCAGTCCAAGCCCTACACACCCAAGAACCATTCCAGCAGCACCGGTCGGTGACAAAAGCCAATGTTTCGAAATGGCATGCAACTAAGATCTGAACATGCACTCTAAACGCCGCAGCTCCAGCCACAAAACCCATACTCGCAATGCTTCTTTTTGGCGGCAGTGCTGCAGAACGACATTGCTCAGCCGCTGTTTTGCTGACTCCCTCGGCCTCACACGCCTGAAAGCTGATAAAGTAAACAGTAAGCTTGGACTCCTGGAACCTGAAGCCTAAACCATTCTAAAGGAACTGAAAAACTGGATGCTCCGACCTGGAACCCTGAAGGGCATGGAAGATGTAGCTGCTGTGGGTTTAGGGGATCTAGAATCTAGGTCAAGAATACCGACACAGGCTCAGAACCATCAACCCTGAACTATGAGCGGCTAAAACCCTAAACCAAAGGCCCTCAAATCCCGAAACGACCGCTGCGTGGAGGATGTCCGAGCGACATCTGCTGAAAGTGCTCAGGGCCTCAGAGCTGCTCCGGCGGGATGCCATTTGTCCTGCAACCTACCCCCGGGGATCAAGTAATCTTAGGGTTTGGGGTTTCGGGTCGGCTTGTTCCCTGTGCAAGGGATTAGGGCGTCGCACTGCGTGCAAGGGTTTGGAGTTTTATGCTTATCTGACTCGGGTTGCACTGTAATACCAAGAAAAATAAATTCCACCAGTGTCTTACGGCTTGCCTAAAAGCCTCAATCCTGGTAGGCAAATGCTTTTGCCTGGAATGTTTTAGGGTTGAGGGCTTAAGGAGGGAGCTTACAGGTGTCTAGTTCCAGGCGCTTAAAAGGCAGCGGGAACAGCAAAAGCTAAATCGGCAACTCTGGAAGTGATCATACATGTTTAACCACACACCCCCGCCTAAAGGTTAAACAATCGATTTAAGTGAAGAGCCTGAAATCTCAATTTTGAACTAGACTCCTATCAGGTCCTATCAGAGGAAGTCCAAAAACACTCCAACTGTCAGGACAGGCCGGCGGCGCACGAGCAGTTTCTCTGAGAAGGGAATTTTTGAGCCGATCTCTCTTTTATCTCTTTTATTTCTCTGGGCTAGGAGCATGGATGGGCTCCTGCAGTCCATGAGAGACTCCGGAAGAAAACACACAAAGTCAATGAGCACTGGCCCAATTAGAGAGAAGAAGCTGTACACGGTTTTATATAAAGCTCCACATGGGCCCAGGTTCCCTACGGGTATGCGCCCAGACTATGGGCGTGGGAGGCAAATGCAGCCCGAAACCTGCCACCACCCGCAAGACTTGCAGGGGTTTAGTGCTTGTGGTTAAACTAAGCTTTTCAATTTTGCGTGGGGATCTGGGAAATGCTTTACGACGATCCTGTGCATGCATCACAAGTGCTCAAGGTTTTGCAGCTTTGGCCTTGTCACTTAATCTAGAGGTTTGGCCTGTTGTAAGAACATGTAAGAACGACTTCGTTGGGCTATGATGGAGGCATGGCATGCAGCGTCCACGGTGTGCTTCTGCTTGGGGTGGCAGCAAAATCAATACAGGAAGCCAGGGATTGCGTAGACGAAAGGCGCCGTCCTCAAAGTCTAAGCTCGAGCCCCAAGCTCCTTTGCCTTGGCTTTCCCGTTTGGGGCGCTACACAGCTTGCCAGGCAATCTGCCCGTGTACCCCGAATCTTCGAAACCCTGAACCCCAATCCCGGAAACACTCAAGCCCCGGAAGCCTAAAGCCTCGTGTCCTCAGCCCGAAACCTGGCAGCCCAAACATTCTTCAAGAACAACCGGAGGGGTGTTCTTGAACTTCCGGCTCATCTTCTCAAACTCTCTTAATATTGACAAAGCCTCAAACAAAAATCCTAAATCGGTAGGCCTCACAGCGTCTACGAGTTTGCAGCATCCTGCAGATCAAGTGGGCGCAAAGCCTCTGAAACAGGCGAGCGAATGAACCCCAGGTTTCGATGGTGTCGGTTCAAGGGAGACCTGAACCCTGAAAAGTCTACATGCTTCGGGCTCCTTGTTACGATTTCCGTATAAAGTTTTTTTGTAGCGCGGTGGTAATACCCTTGTATGAGGGAATACATGTTTGTGCGCTGTCGCCCCCAAGGATTTGGTTTCAGGAGTTTCAGTTGTCAACTCTTATTGATCCATGCTTTTTGGTCCCTGCAGATTAGACTTCAGGGTTGGGTGCTGTGGAAATGCCTCAACTCCAAACAATCCTTTCTCTGCCAAATCGGCTTCAGCGGTAAGCGTTGTCAGGCTAGGCTTGAACCCCCAGTGGCCTTAGGGCAGTGCGCATGAACGCATGGCAAAAGCAACAAAGCCTGGATCGCGCAGATCCTTGAATACGATTCATCACTTCGCAATGAGTAACATGGCAAGCATCCAAATCTTACAACCCTAAAGACCCTACAAGCGAAGCGAAGAAGCAAGTATATTGAAACCTACCTCTGTAGCATTCTTGAAAATCTCTGATAGGTCCTAAACTTATTAAACCTCAACATCTTAAGCTAGCCCAAACCGAAACCCGAAAGGCATAACCCTCAGTCCTAAGAGCCTAGCCCACACTCAGCGTCGAGGCGGTGTTGGGACAAGCTTGGGGGGCTCAGGGAGCAAGGAACTTCCGGGGCTGGCGGTGTAGGGCTAAGGGCGATTTTCCGACAACTCAGGGGTTCAATTCACAGGACGATTGAACAAGCGCGTGCCCGCATCTGGCGGTTGTTCAAAAGTCGGCTTCCTCGGGGAAGTCTGTACGGTCCATGTCAAGCCGAGGGTCTGGACGCTTGAGGCTTCGGGATTAGGGCGGTCGGATGCCGGTGGGACTTAGAGCTTACCCTAGAGGGTCCAAAGGGCCCCACAGATAGATACATGGACGTTACATGGAATTTAAGATAGTAGAAATGCAGCTCAGTATATGGAAGCGTCACTTTCATGTAGGACTTAACCCCGGGAAGCCTGGTCGAGAACAACCCCCATCTGATGCCAAAGTGATCTCCCGCCCCAGCACTCCGTCGAACTGTTTCCGATGGTTTTCCAAATCGATGCCGGAGGGCTTAGTTCAGATGACATGTCCAGAAATGGTTTGCCATAGAGGCGTTTTCGCGCTGTGAATTTTCAGACAAAGCATTCGTATTGCCGTCATCACTAGTTCGAGGGCTTCAGGAATTGCAGTCAAGCCTACGACCAACCCACCAAGTGGCCTCGGCAGCCGCCAACCTTAGAAAAAAGCCGGGACCTGGTCTCGGGTCTGTTGGAAAGTTCATGGCTGCCTGAAGTCCGCATTTCGGAGCAATGCAAGGAGGGGCAGCCAATGGTTTTCAGTCATATTGAAGTTTACGTCTGCATGGACCATGACCATGATGGGATAGTCTGACTAATCGCGCAGGCCTTTATAGTATCTCAAGTTTACATCCGGAGCGTGACTTTTCGACCCCCAACCGGGGCAGTGTGGCGGAACGTCGCAGGGCTGCAAAAGCCCCAAAGTGCAATCGAAGTCACTGTTCTGACCCTGATGCAAGGACGCGCGAAGCTGTGGAAGATCCTTGCTGGTTCGACTATCTCTGGCCACCCAAATTGTAACTTGAGGCTTGGGGAGCTGGGTTTGAGGCTGCTGCAAGATTCGGGCCACCGTGGCACGGGGTCGAAGGTTTACGGTTCAAAAGTTGGGACGCCAGCAAGGACTCTCACAACAAAAAGTTTGTAAATGCTTTCCAGCCGCAGGTAGTGTGCAACCGGGTAACCCACCTCAATCAAAAAAGAAACGATGTGCAATAAATTGCAGCACCCCCTGGCCTACACCCCAGACTCTGCCACTCCCGACTTCGACGAAGTGAGAAAGTTTAGGATTTAGGGCGGTGAAAGGTGGAATAGACCTTTTGGGATCTGGACAACGAGGTTGAGCCTTTAAGGACTACTTGGCACTCCGTACATAGATACATGGGCTACAGCGAGCTTAGGCTATGCAGCTTCAATACAAATAGTAGTTTGTCAGTTAAACCCGAATAGAACAATGCGACTCGCAGCGACTAACAGAAGCCATGAACGTGAAACCTGCGTCTTGCATGGCAGGCCCTGATGTCCGCGCATCCCTTTTGCCTAAACTCCCACCTCTAAACCCTTGACCAGCACGTAGCAAAAGTATTGCAGAGCCCTGCCAGAACTCTGGCAAAATAAACCCTAAAGTTAACCACAAACACCACCGCAGCGGTCGTATATCACTGGCGCTGTCAAGCATGCCGTGTAGCATTTTGTCGGCCACTTCGCTCGGAGGTGCATTGTGAAACATCAGAAACATCACGCCTGACCTCGGGGCATACAGTGATTTTGGCCCGGGGGTTTTAGGCGTTGAGTTTGCGGTCATCTGGGATTTTTAGGGTTCAGCTGCTGTGGGTTGTATGGTTGGATTCCTGTCTTACGGCTCGGATGCCCCAGACCACATGATATCACACCTTGATCTAGATCTTCTAAACTGCAAACATAAACCCCGAATGGAGGCTGCACATGCCAGGAATGTTCCCTTCGTAAGAGCCCAGGCTCTTTACAACACATCACCTATCTTGGCACACTAAATTCCCCAGCGGAGACTGTGAATCCCAAACCGACAAGCCAAAATAACCTCAATCTAAGCGACAAGCCGACATTCTCTGAATACCTCAAGCCCAGTCCCAAAACGACTCTATGTCCCAAACTGAGAGATCTGCTGTTGCGCAATGGCCGGCATTTGCGGTGCTGACTGTGTAGCACCTGAAACCTCAGACGTGTCTCATCTTGATTTGTACGATGACGGATTCAGCCTGATGCCATGCCGCAACAATGCTCAGAGTCTAGTGACGGTGAGCTTGCAGCATGAGCCTGATTCAGTGAAGGGTGCAGGCCTGCTGGAAAGCATCCGACTGCCACCTGCTTGAACCCTGAAGCCAAGAAGAGCCATAAACAGCAAGCCCTCAACCCCGTACACTTGTGCAGATCTATGAATCCTTTCCAGGCTCAAGGTGTATGAAAGAAGGGGGAAGGGTCGGAGCGATCCCCAGAAAGCCCTTTGAGAAGCTGCATGCAGCACTTCGTCATACTGGGATGTTTGCCACACGGTTTGGGACTTTGAGGCTTCGCAAAGTCTATGTTAAAAACACATGTTGCACTTACATTCAAGTCGAACCTCCTGTACTGTACCGCAGTGCATGCGCTGCGCTTTTGCCTCAGCGACGCCTTAGTCGCAAGCTGCCAACAAGGCGGTTGTTGTACTCCCAGCCGAAACCACTGGTGCTTATGGTGCTGGACACCGCCCCGAAACGCTCCGAACCGGTCGCTACCGCGAACACCACCACGCCCTGTCTCAGCAAGGCCCTGCCGCTAATGATCCGACTTCCGCGGAAATCGTCGACAACTGCCTTCGCCTGCCAGAGAAGCGACGATGCATCTGCGTTGGGTTCTGGTGCCTCAATCTCCGTATTGAGAACAATTGTCTTTGCAAAGCTGTCCAACGGCTCAGTACTGAGACCTTGCTGCGCAACAGCCATGAGGATCTGTGCAACAGTTGCTTCAGTGATGTTTGCAACAACGACATCCTGCCAATCACTGGTTTTACTCTTAGATGGAGCGGTTCCAGCAGCTGCCAGAAGCTTGGAGAGCTCAAGGCGGGCGACTTGAAGCGTTGCACTGTTGAAGCCCGCCGCATTCTCCACGGCATAAACCAGTCGACCAGGAATATTCTCAAACTCTGCCCTCCATGCTGTCGGAATATTGATGCTGAAATCGCCCGTGGGACCTTCCATGCGGATGAAGTCAGGAAACTTGATCTGAGACTGCATGACTCGTGGTGGTCCGGGAACTGTGTTGGAACCCGCCACAGCTGCGGCATCAGCCCTCGATGACTGGGGAAGGAACGCGCAGGCCACTAGCAGTCGACGTGTCAAACCTGACTTCTCCAAGGTCCAGACAGATTAGGCTTAAAGATTGCAGCGTAGTTGCCCAACTCTAAACCCTTAACCTACTTCAACCCGAGACAAGCTGAAGCTGAAAGTAAGACGGACAGGTGAAGCTTGGGCTTAGAGTCCGAGGTGAACCTCTAAAGGGTTACTGCTGATGTACAACTGCTGGACTTACCTCCAAGGGAGCTTCTCTATCGCTGTCTCGCAACACGGGGTCCATGGCAAAATGCGCTCGGACCTATTCCAACTTTTTCACACACAAGCTTGTCCTGACTGCTCCGTGCTAAAGCTTCCTCTCGGGGTGTACAAGTGAGGCATGCTCTAACACTGTTTCGCAGCTCAAGGGGCACCCGTAGCCCGCCCTTTGAACCACGGGCATCGGCAGCTTCTTTACAGCACTGCACACGACACAAAAGCTTTCGGACCTCCTAAGGCTGGCAATTGTGCATCAACACTCCTCCTCCTTTGAGGGTGGCGCACACTCAAATGCCCATCTGGTGCACAGCAGCCTTCAGGAATCATACGGCCTTCAAGGGCGCGGTAGGAAAGGGGATACTTGCTGTCACAGTAGTGGCAGACCTGAAGCTTCCTCAATTTCAGCTTGTTTGCATGCCTCAAACCATGACAGTCCGATACCACATGTAGCTTGTCACCATATTCCGACATCACGAAGCTTGTCCGCAGTCGCTGGTAGTCCCCAATCCTCGCCGTTGTTAAGGCTGCTCTTAGGTCCGGATCATCCTCTCTGGTAGTAGCGGTCGCCGAGCCCTGTGCGCTGCTCGTCAAACTCGTAGTTCCACCTGAAAGCGGCTTATCCGCCACTCTCGACTCGACCCCGCCCTGCTTTTCGAGCCCGATAGGGTCCGACGAACTTGCACTCATCGACTCCAACTCTTGCTGCAACGCCCTGGTGGCCTGGTTGCGGATCTTCAGGAGTCGCCTGGCTTTGGCCACGGTGGCCTCATCTTCTCCGAAGCACCTTTGCACAATCCACTTCAGAGCTTCCCACACAGCCAGCAAAGCTATACCACCAACCAGCAGGAGCACGTAGAACTCCACGCTGCCATCGTAACTCAAAGGCTCCTTGTGGTATACGCCTGCTGCCTTGACTCCCGGGATCTTCGACACCATCATCATCCACGCCATCATCCTCAACAAATCATAATAGTCTCCGCCGCGTAGACTCCTGATGATGACTTCCTCTTCACCCGCCTCAAAATCCTCTGCGGAGCACATCCCCCACAGCTTTCGAAGATCCACCAATCTCGCCACTGGTACTGGCTTCGTCCCCATGTCCGCAGCTTGTACCTCTCCTGGGGTGTGAATGACCCTGATTCGGCCTTCGCTTGTCTCAAACCTTAGGTGACGAGCCTTGACCTTCAAGTGCCTTGTCTTCCATGAGCCCGGTGCCGTAGTTGCCAGACCACACGCCGCTGTATTGTCCACCCGCAATATCAGTGGCTTGCCGGAATCCTCTGGCGACGCCTCTTCCACCCAGGCTTGCAGTCCTGCAGCCTGCTGGCTTGCGTTTCCCAACTCCACCAACTCTGCTTCAGCTGCTGATAAGACAACGGTAGGCTGCTTTGTCATCCGCCATGCAGCGAACCCACCATAGGTCGTCGTAGTCACGCAACCAAAGCTTCGATCACCTTGTGGGGCAAAGCTGGCATCGGAGAAAGCTTCGACCGGCTCTCCCACCCCATTGTAGGTCAACCCCCAGGTTGGCGTGGCGGCTAAATACCTCATCACCATTTTCCCTAGACGGAGTGCAGCTGCAGGGCTCTTCAAGGCTGCTCCACATACATGAGCTGTTGCATACCCAATGTCCGGTCTAGTGCGAGTCACTAGCCAGAGCAGTTCACCTGCTATGCGCTGGGCCTGCTTGACCTGTCCGGGGTCTGGTTCTCCTTGTTCGTCTCCCTCCTCCTCATCCAGGTCGTCCTGCAACGGCATGGTGTCCTTGGTAGCAGGAACCTGCGAAGGTCGGCTCGCCTCAGCCGGGTAACTCTTCAAAAGCTCACCCACAGATCCATGCCCAAGTAGCGCACTGGAGTCCTTCCGATCCACTCCATCGGTGAACACTTCCAGCCTTTGTCGCCCTCAATGCCCTCGGTGAGCCATTGGTAAATGTCCTTGATGACATTCTCCGGCGCCAACATCATCACGTCATCCACATAAATCACCATCAACGCCAAGGTGTTCTTGTGGTCGTCGCACGGCACCAACCTCCATACTGCAGGGTCCGTTTCCATCTGTAGGAACATGCACTCCCGGCCACCCACAAACAACCGAGCTCTGTGCACCCTCTTGTCTCTGAAACTCCCCCATAGCCTTGGTGCCTCTCGCAGACCGTAGAACACCCTGTCCACCAGGTACGCTGTGTTTGGTGGGACCACTCCCGCCTCCACAACAACTTTCGGTACCGTGATGCCGTACTTGATCTCTGCTTCATCCATTGGTGCAAGCGTAAAAGCGCTATTCACGTCTGTCACTGCTCCTGCCCACCGCCGCCGAGCAGCCAATGACAACGCCACACGCACTGATTCCGCGTTGGCCGCGGCGGTGTAGACTTCGACCTCGCTGCTGACGTGATTGCCACATATCACCATTCTGGTTTTCCTTTTGTACAACTGGCTGCCGCTTCCCCCCGAAGGGGGCTTAACGGTGTGTACCGTTTTCGACGGTACCAGGACAATCTCCCCAGCTTCCGCGAGTCGCCTAGCTTCTTGAAGTGATATTCGACGAAGCGTGCCTGACGTTTCCAGAACCTCAATCTCCTTCTGGATGCTCTCTTGCCATTCCATCAAATGGCGTTTGACCTCCTGCAGCTCAACTCCGTGCACGGTATCAATCGGCTCGGTGAGGGCCTGGAGCATCTCTTCCACCTCCGGAGTCGTCTCTGTCTCCTGTACCAACTTCATCATGCTCATGGTTGCTTGTTCCCTTGCTTGGTGACTCAGGCAAAGGATCTCATTCATGTAGTCAATGGCGTCATCAAGCTTGTAGAACACCTGTCGTTCACGTTGCGTGGCATACTCCCCCCTCTCGGCCTGCCTCGCTCTGATCTTCCTCTCTTCCTCCACAAACTCCGATAGCCATGCCACCCTGCTTCTCATCCGCTCCTCCTCATCGTGGGCAAGTGGCAACAACGGTACTGACGTCATCACAACTTCTTCCCGTTGATTGGAGAGGTCAGGGATATACTTGATAGCCCACTTCAAACGAAGCTCCACCCGACCTCCAGGAACCACCATGCTATCTAGGCGCTCTCCACCCATTTCCGGTAGGTACTCCCTTTGCCCGGACCTTGACCCCGACGAAGAAGATTGTAGTGTATGAGGTGCTGGGGTACCTGAGCTCACATCCATACGGTCCTCGGACACTGGCCTTGGCAAAGTCGACTCGCTCGACGACCCTGGTCCAAGAAAGCTTGCCCCCGAGGTCATCACCGTGTTCGTGGCTCCGGTTGGCGGAGCTGCTAAAACCCTGTAGGCGGGCCTGTGGCCCCGAGGTCATCCTCTGGGATAGGTGGTGTTGGTGGCCTCCTTCTCCCATTTGCGTCCATCATTTTCACCACCGGTTCACGCTCCGGTAGAACAAAGCCCAACTCCTCCAGATCATCGCATTGGAGCTGTCGCAGCTTCTCCCATTCCACGATCCTGTCCCCTTCTTCCCCTCGTAGTGGTGCATGAAGACGGTCAGGGCGAATCTTCGCTGGGATTTCCACGCTCATCTTCTGACCAGGTACTTCCTTTTCATCCACCCGCATAGCATGGTAGTTCCCCTTGAACTCGTCCCCTTCCTTCAACTCCTGCCACACACAGCTTCCTTTTGCCACCTTGAGAGGCGATATCAAGTTCATCGCCTTCTTGTGGTTGAAGGAGTCTCGGTGCACTGGCATCACTGCATTCTTCACCAAAGCCACTGAGGTGAACGAGGATCCCGGGTGATCAATGGCCAAAAGCCTAGCTGCAAGGACTGCTTCCTTGTTGAACTTCTCTGTTGCCCTGGTGATACTGGTAACCCCACCGTGTTGGTACGCACCCAAATTGATATACGCCGCACCATCCCAGACTTCACCCTCCTTCATCTGAGGTCGTTCTACTTTGGCCTGGGGCGAATCCCAAATCTTGGACTCCAGCAGCTCCTTCACCAAGACGCTCCTTTCGTGCTTGCGGATCGCCCGCACTTCTGGATCACTCAACTTGGTCTTACCTCGCACACGCTTCGTAGGCTCAATGAGGTCCACAACGTGTTCCTCATCCTCCCACTCCACCTCGTCGTCCCTCACCGTTCTCATGTGCAGAGTGCGAAGCCAAAGACCATCATCTAAACGAACCACGTGGCCCTCACGTACATCATCGGCTGGACCCATATACTTGCCTCGCTCCCACTTTGGATCAAACGGCCCCCTGTCCTTCTTTGACTTCACCCAGACGACAGAGCCGAACTTGATGCTTGCAGCCTTCGTTCCCATCTGCCTTGCATTGTGCTGGTGACACGCATGCTTCATAGCGCAGGGCCAAAACTCCTTGTCCAACTCCATCTCGTTGAGGTGAACTCGCGCCTTGCCTTTGAGCCACTTCACATGACTTTCCGCCACCGCATTCTGTGTAGGCGCCAAGCCCTCGGTGAACGTTTGGTAGATATCCCGCTCCCGACACCATTTTCGCACTGGCTTGACCCGGAACTCTCTAGCTCTGTCGCTGTGGATCCTGGTCAAAGGTAGACCCATTGCCCTCAGCTGCACATACAGGTCCTGGATGCACTCGAGGATCTCCTTCCCAGTATGTCTTTCCAACGGAACGCAAAACCGAAGCATTTGAAGCTCCATCGGCTTCCGTAGGTCCGCTACTTTCTTTTTCCATTCCTCCTCTTGTGCTTCACAATCAGGATCTTCCGGATGCTCGTGCTCTTCCGGCTCCTCTTCCTCCTCGTTCAAGAACTCCTCGGCCTCCTCCTCATTCGGAATGGGGTCGTCCTCGGGCACGTCCCGAATCTTTGGATAGAGGTAGGTCGCCGCAAGCACGAACCGGTACTTCTTTCCTCTCACCTCATCCTTGCCTCGGGTTGCAAACGGGCCAGCTATATCCAGGCTCATCACGTAGGCGTCCCTGTGAACCACCTTTCTTGCCGGTCTTCCCGTACCTGAGGCGGTCAAACAAACTGAGCAGTCACGTCTGTAGGGCCAATGCCCGCGTTCAACGTGAGCCTTCCATTCGTCCAACTCCTTCTGGGCCATGGCTTTCTTTACCACCACGGGGCTCTCACCACTCCTCCACTCGTGGATCGCGTCCGCCAAGGTGATCCGGAATCAATGCGGCCATGTAGACTGATCCACCTCCTTGGTGTCCGCTGCTACGTAGGCCCTTTGATCTTTGAGCCCATGTATTCCCAGTCCCAAGTTGCTCAAACAACATGTAGGTCTCTTGAACATGTGCCCCAACGCCCCTTGCTCAAACTGGAACTTCCGCAAGCCTGTCTCTTTGATGAGCTCCCTCATAAACTCCGTTCTCCACACAGATACACAAGCTGCACGGTGGTCACCCTCCGGCATGTAGTTGTGAGGGTCCTCAGGATACTCCAGACAAAACCCAACTCGGTGTTGATCACCACCCTCGGTGCCGACCGCCTTTGCTGCCTCTGCGCACAGCCACAGCCACACCATCTTGTGCAACATCACATTCTCGTTCAGGACCTTTGAGCTTTCCTCCGGAGTGAGTCCCTCTCTGAGCCCCCACGGCTCCCATGTAGAGCGAACTGTCCTTTTTCTGTTGCCTCCCTCCGTCTTGTAGTGCCATGGCGAGAACGTTCCAGCCGGAGGACCCCCCACGACATGGTTCAATCTTCCCTCCTTGGCAATCCACAAGAACACACCATAGATCTTGTCATCATTGAGGTCCCACCCCCTTTTTGCATCTACCTCCACCAATCCAGGAAGGTCACGTAGAGGATCATTCTTCACTCCTCCACCGGCAAACATGTGAATGTGAACAGTCCACTCACGGGCTTGCCATAGTCGCCGTCGATTGGCCCTGTTCATGGGAAACTTCTTCATCCATTGCCACGCCTCGTTCTCGTCCTTTGGCATGGGGGCAACAACTTGCAGCTGATCCCGCATAGGCACATGGTTCATGAAAGGCGCACACATCACCGCCTTCACCCCATCCTCATAGGCACCGGTAACCATATAGTCCCGAACTTGATCCTTCCAACCCCTTTCCCGGTACTCCTTCGCTGCTGCAACTGAGGCCTTCAACTGCGCCAGTGAGCTCATCGTTTCTGTGAGCTTCGCCTCCTCCAACTCAGCGATGAGTCGTAGTGCATCACATTGCATGACCTCCGGACACGTAGATCTTGTGTACACTCGCACTTCTTTCTTGTCTGGATGGCGAAGTCTACATCCACGACGATCCCAACTGAACTCGTGGCCTTTATGAGGGTACCCAGTGGGACTATCGGCTGAATATTCTGATCCGACACAATGGTTCCAGCCTTGTTTTGCTCCATCTGCACCCGGTTCTCCCCAGCCAACGTCACATTAACATTGTCCATGGAGCCAATATTGTCCTTCACCGTCTTCGGCCTAAGCGGGTGTGTGGCTCCCGAGTCCAAGAGTCCCATGCGGTTCAAGTTCACCAGCTCCTCGTTTTGCCTGAAGAACTCCCGCAATGCCGGTGATGACCCGCAGTCCCTCTTTACCGCTTCCTCAACACGAAACACCTGCACATGCGGCGTTGCTTTCTGCTCCATAAAGGCCTTCATCAGCTTCTGTGCGTCCTCTATGAGCTGCTCGACCGGGACACCTTGCACTGGAGACTCGGCTGGCACCGTAGAGGTAGCTGCTGCTGTAGGCGTTGCGACATTTTGGCTAACTTCCCCTGCCTCAGATCCTCTCTGGCTCTTCGCAGTCGCCGTAGCTCTTCTCCCGCTTGTACCGCCAGTTGAAGACGCCGGTGAGTCACCCGCCGCAATTGCCTTTTGCTGCACCTCCTTCTTCGTTGGACAAGCCGCCGCTTGATGCCCTTTTGCTCCACACTCGTAGCATCGATCACGACGTTCCGCCTTACTGAGGTCCTTCATGCTGTGCTCGTACTTGCATGCCTTCCCCCTCCGACATCCCTCATCAGACGTGTAGAACCTGCAAGGCCTTGTCACGCCCTTTGGGGTTGTTGACGGCGAGGTCGGCATAGGCGTGCTCCCCGGCTGCGCGCCCCCAGCCTCCACAGCTCTGACCTTGGGTCCCTGCGCACTGGTGTCCTGCGTAGTTCGGGCCTTCTTTCTGAAACCCAACTGCTCGAACTCTGCCAGAAAAGCTCGACGCACGGCCAACAAGGACTCCTCGGACGGGTTGAAGTCGACCTTGAGGTGGTACCTTAAAAGGTTCATGCGAAACGCGACCTCTGAAACATCCTGAACTGGCTTTCTCACCAAAGCGTCTAGGCCACGAAGCATCACAGAGGGGTCTGGGGTTGTAAGCTTCAAATCTCGTGCTCTCTGGTAGTGCCTCAGCCACTGTCTTAGGCCCTCTACCGCCTCATGACTTGTGTTCGACGGATCTGGGCTCTCTATTTTCCGCAGCAACTGGCCCTTCTCCTGAGCACTCCCAGGCCTGTAGATCACCATGAGCCGGGACAAAACCTCCAGTGTACTCTTTGTTCTCGCTGCGACCAATTCCTTTCTCACATCCTCTGGGGTCGCCGCCAGAAGCGTGGCTGCTCCACGCCTGTCCAGCCTGCTCCATCTCTGATCCCCGAGCTCAGTAGAAGGCGTTGGCCTCAACGACAGCCGTGTGAACTGGTCGGCCGCCTGGTACTTGTCATAAAACTCCTGAGCGTCTTGGAGCAAAATGCGCCACCACTCCGCGCTCGAAGCTGCAAGGTCACTCATGACATGGTCCATGAAGTACAACCAATCTCCGAAGTCCACTGAAGATGATTCTGAAAGCTCCGGCAACTTCGGGGCTTCTGTAGCCTTGCTGAGCTCCTCTGGCTTTCCACCTTTTATCACCTTCTCCAAACCTTCCAGCAACCTTGACATAGGGTCCGAAGCACCACCGCTAGCTCCCACCCCAGTCGTCGCATGAGTACTCGGGTCCCTCGCTGCTCCTTGGGTTGCAAACACATTCTTTGTAGGAACACCACCAGCTGCTTGTAAGCCCGATGCCGTTGGCATACCCAGAGTTGCTTGTACGCCCGACACCGAAGGCATAGCCGAGGTTGTATGTACGCCCGACGCCGTTGGCATACCCTGAGCTGCATGTACGCCCGACACCGATGGCATAGTCGAGGTTGCTTGCATGCCCGACGCCGTTGGCATAGCCGTGGATGCTTGTATGCCCGACACCGTTGGCATAGCTGAAGTTGCTTGTATGCCCGACACCGTTGGCATAGCCGTGGTCGCTTGTACGCCCGATGCCGTCGGCATACCTGGTGCTGCATGTACGCCCGATGCCGATGACATAGCCGAGGCCAAATGCCCACCCAATGCCATAGGCGGTCCTGTAGGCTCCCTTAAGCCCTGCTGAGGCCCTGTTGTCCCTTGCTGGCCTTCAGCTCTCAAGCACTCCAACTCCTGGCGCAGATCATGAGCTTCTCTTCGGGAAGCCTCCAGTTGGCTCACAACTCCCCGTAGTTGTCTTTTCACCTCTTCCTGCACCGCCTCGTAGGTGCTCCCGCCTGAGCTTCCCTCCTGCCTGTCGCGTATGGCCTGGCCATACAAGTGAGGTGCTCTCTGCTCCATGCGCCGGAGCTGATCTTGCTGCTCTGGACTCAGCAATGAAGGTGCCGCCCAAAGCCCTCCATCTGACTCAGGCGATCCCGCAACGCGGCTGGTCCTTTGCGGCGGCGAACCCAGTGGTGAAGGCTGCCAGGGATTCTGCTGCTGGCCCCTCATCTCCTGGAAGAAAGCTCCCAACCTCTGAATCCACGCAGGGGCCGTTCGCCTTGTAGCCATTACGCTCCACGAAGCCTGGGCAGCATTCATCTGATTGTACTGTCCAGGGACATCAGCCAGCCTGGCCTGAGAGGCTTCCACTCGCCCAGCAAAACCAGCATCTACTGATGTCCACATCGAATTTCCAGGGCTCTGATCCGTAGCCACTGCCACAGCCATCGTCCTGACTGCCACATCTTGCTCTGCTCCTTGGTTGCCAGCCACCACTGTGGTGTCTCCAGCGCCTGGGTGTACATCTGTAGCGGCAGCTGCACTTGCGGTATTTGGGCTCATACCCTGCTGATGTACAACTGCTGTACTTACCTCCAAGGGAGTTTCTCTATCGCTGTCTCGCAACACGGGGTCCATGGCAAAATGCGCTCGGACCTATTCCAACTTTTTCACACACAAGCTTGTCCTGACTGCTCCGTGCTAAAGCTTCCTCTCGGGGTGTACAAGTGAGGCATGCTCTAACACTGTTTCGCAGCTCAAGGGGCACCCGTAGCCCGCCCTTTGAACCACGGGCATCGGCAGCTTCTTTACAGCACTGCACACGACACAAAAGCTTTCGGACCTCCTAAGGCTGGCAATTGTGCATCAACAGTTACCTTCTGAGTTGCAGTGCCCAGAAACCCAGCCATGCCCAACTCGGCCCCAGAATCGCAAAAAGCAGGAGCAGCAGGGCAAACACGCTTCGATTTCGGCGGCCCATCGGCATCAGAGCCATTGTCTTCGAAACGGTCTCAGTCGGGCATGCGAGCCCTAGACCCTCAACCCCAAGCCCCTATGTACCCTGAAAGCTCCAGCCTTTGGTGCCCAGACACATTCAGCTACTTGCGAAGTGCGGGCCTACTTCAAACTCTGGAGGACGTCGGAGACACCCCACTGATTCATATCTACTTAATCCTACTGCAGTCCAAAGCCTGTAAACAACAAAACCCACACAGTACCTGGACCTTTCGTGCAATCTCCCACCGAAAGCCGGCGGCGACCACGTTTTAGATCGCATGTGCTGAGGGTGTAGGACATGGGACTTAGCAATAAGGCTGCAGAGTTTAGAATTTAGTGTACGGGGTCTCGCGGCTTCGACCCGAAACTGACCAAGACCGGGGAAGATGCACTCTCGGCCATACCCGTGGGATGGGTTGCTCTGGTTTGAACGGGACTCTTTATGGTTTAGGCCCTCTATCTATACATATGCGAATAATATGTGGGAAAGGCTTTCGGGGCTGGGGGTTCAGGATTTGGGTGCGTTTAGGAGATGAGGACTCCAGGCTTGCAGAGCTTAGCGCCCGAGACTCGAGATGTTAGGCCCTGGCTGATGACCAGTGTTTCGAGATTCTTGGAGATTTGCTCTTGACAGGATTCGGCTTGAGATAGTGATTTCAATGCGCTTCTCGCCCCAAGTAAACACGTATACAGGAAGCCGTGCTTTGGAACCTTCGACGAACTTGGAAGAAGCTCTCTAGTCACTGTGGGTGCAAAACTCTAGACCCTAATTCCTGAACTCTTAAGCGTGAGGCTTCGAAAAGCGCAAGCCTTGCAGGGCTTTAGAAACGGCAGCGGGGGCGAAGATCTGTCGACCCACAGGGTGCTCCACTCCCACTACCGCTTTTCTGGCTTAGGGTTCGTTGCTCCAGCATTATGGAAGGGAGGTTTCGTGAACCTTGCTTAACCAGCAATGGTGTGCTCGGGCTTCGAAGCTGTTTCGGATGAACAGCTATGATATAGGGCTCTGAGAATGTATATATATATATGTATATATATATATATACACACACACACACTTAGCAATGATAAGCAGATGCAGCTTACAATATGACTCTACATTTGAGACACCGTTTGAAGGTTTCCCTCCACCTTGCCTAGTAGCCTAAGGGACCTGCCAACATGATCCGGGGTGGGTAAAGGTATATAGTGTAGGGTAGGGGCTTAACAACAGAAATCGGGTTTAGCGGGATTATACCAGGACTTGCACGCTTCAACTATTTTTGCTCAGACCCTGAAGCTTCCTCTTGCAGACAATGGGTTTGGGGGTTAAGCCGAGCCTTTCCAATGCAGAAAGTAAATCGCACAACCTCAGAAAGTGCAGGGGGTATCTCGGCAAGACGATCCTTTCTGGGAGACCTGTAAACCTCGATGACAGCCTACATCCTCAAACCTCAAGGTAGACACTGTCAAACCAATACGCATACCTGCTCAGGCCCTTTCACTCTCAGATACATGAACTCGCGCGAAATCTCTTCATGTACTGAAGGACACCGCGAAAGCCCTTGATCCATGTTGTACACATTCACGAGGACCGGACAGGCAATGCGGCGATGGAGCCTGCACAGCTCAACTTAGCAACCTCGGCGGCTCGAGTATTTCAGAAGGCACTGTGGGACTTCCTCTCGGACCGCGATGTTGTAGGGTTGAGCCGGGTTTCGCAGAATTCCATAAGGTCTTTGCAGGATTTTTTGGGGATACTCGCGCTCTAAACCCAGAGCCCTAAACCTTATGGCCCCGCCCTGCCAGTGCACTCTTAAACCCCAATGCCCCAAATGCGACACTCCCCCCATAGCCGTCATGTGAGGCTGTTTTGGAGGCGGTGTTGATGTTAATGTCGATGCTGAAGGTTGTAAGGATTATTGCTGCGTTGATGAGCACTTCTGAAAACCAAAAAGGGGAGGCCGTGTCGCAAGAAAAGAAGCTCATCACCTGAACTCTGCGCACCGACTCTGCACCACCCTGAACATCTCGTGGCGAAGACTAGCTCCCAAATCCTCAAATCTTAGCGATCCCGAAGCACAGACGCAACCGCGTAATTGTCCCTGCAATCCATAATCCTACCCCTAGGCCGCATGACACTCTTCATGTCTCAAAAACATAAACCCGAGTGGACCAACAAAAGCAATATAGCTCCAAGCAAAAACAGTGCTGCAAGTCCACTCGCTAAGGCATTGGCTCCGGCAGAACTCCGGCGGGCAGCAGCTGCGAGTGAAATTGGAGTGGCCCCCCAGCAGTAGCTGAAACACTTCCAATTGCCAAATCTGACCTTGCATAGTTCTACTCCTCACATCTAGACTAGCCTATTGACTATACCAGCGGGGTATCTTACGTATATCATATTTCTTCAGCTGGTACATCGATTCCCGCCAACTCATTGCATGCCTTGCCAGAGGCACCCTAAATCAATCCTCAGGTCATGGTTGAGTTGAGGCTTTGACGTACTCGGTTACCACACGGACCTAGGATTTAGGGTTTGAATTTGGACTTCTCTGACCTCCAATGAGGCCTTCACCTAACCCGGTCCAGCCGTCGGCCCCTACAAAAAGGGCTCACGACTGCTGGGGGACGATCCTCCTCTAACCTCGCGTCAGCGGCGCCCTCAATTGAAAGACTGGTTGAAGCGAGCCTGGGCATTGCTTAGCTAAGTGAGGGTCTTGGGTTTGGGGTGTTAGGGTTGAAGGGTTTACGATTGTTTGAGTCCGAGCTCTGTGCTCCCTCCTCCCACTGCTGGTCAGGGGTTTGGGTTTAGCGTGTAGGGTCTAGGGAGGCGTACTGAGGCTCGTAGACTCGGCTGTCTTAACATCTCAAAACGATTCGATGATGTCGGCTGCTGCAGGGGCTCTGGCGTTGACAGGCTAAGGCGGTTAAGGTCTTCAGGGTACTCAGGTAGAGCACTTTCCAGGGGTCCAGGGGGTGTTATGCATTATAGGGCCAGGGTAGCGGGTAGCGATGAAGACCATAATTCATAGTTCAACTTTGTTTTGACTGCAAAAAGGACCCGGGAAAGGAACCGCAACTGAGAGCAACCCTCAGGTGGGCTTCAGGTTTTGGGGGTCTTGCAGTCTTGCACGTCTCTTCAGGCTTTTAAACACAACTTTACAAATGGTCTCAAAGCCTAACCCCTAAAAACTTGCAACCTTGCGAGCCAGAAGGGGCCTATCGCTTCGAGGTTGTGGGGTTCCGGGGCTTAGGGGTTTGCGTTCCATGAGCGCAGGCTTAGGCCATTCGGCGCCCTGGGCTGAGGTTCAGGCATTGTGGACTCAGGGCTTCGAGGCGTGTGCTTGTTGGGCGTTTGGCGCAGAGCTTCGGGGCTTTTGCTTTGCTTCCTCCAATGTCAACAGGGGAAAGAAGAAGCGGCAAAGCTGGTCCAGGGTTTAGGGTTTCCGGGTTTGTCCTAAACCCTAAACCTTAGGCCCTAAAACGAAGAAAATGCCTAAAAGGCCTAAGCTGAACACTAAGCCCCCATATCAGTGCCGCAGGACTCGTTCACGACTTCTGGAAGTGAGCTTCGGCTTGGTCCTTAAACCCTTAAAGCTCAGACCCTAACCTGAGCTTCGTTCGTCTCATTTTTGGACTTGATTTGTCCACCTGTCTCCTTGGCCGGTCGTGTGGTGAAAGACCTCTCGATAAAGCCCACCGCCGGGCCAATACCACGAGGGCGTCGACGCTGGAAGAGTCTCTGAATTCCGATGAGCCCAAAGCCCAAGCTCTAAACCGACACCCCACCACGATCAAATCCCAAATCCCCGGGTCGCCAGATGTTGACACCGAAGAACCCATCAAGAAAAGCACGTCCGAAACCCCTGCCGGATCCTAAAGCCGAAGCACTATGCTCAGAACAGGACGCGGCAACGCAAGCGGGTTGAATGAGAAACCTTTGGAAGTACTATCATTCGGAAGAACCCCTACGCGCCTGTGCAAGTTGCAACAGCTGCTGACGAAAAGCAGCGTGCCGAACAAGGGCCTGCGGCGAGTAGGTCGGGAATTGAGGGTAGGGTGTCCTAGAAAGCAGTTTTTGGGTTGTGGACCGGACGCATCCCGTACAAGGCCATACACATACGTGGTACAAGTTTCCAGGAACGGCAAGGCCAATCGAGCCCCCATGATATCCATCGGATCATCGTAGTCGTAATGGAACTTTCAGCCCCATGGGGGCAAACCAAGCAAATTCTACAGAACCTTTCGCAAACACGGTTCTTTAACTTTGCTAAAGCGGTATCCAATGCGCCAGAACCCAACTGTTGAAGCTCAAAAACAGAATTGACGAGCCTGACGGCCACCACGGAAGCCTTAAGGTTGAGGGCTCAGGGTTTTGGACAAAGACTGTCGGGCTATAGGCCCCCAAGCCCCAAGCCTAAGCCCTTTCAACCCTCACCCTAACCCCCACAAACCCTAAACCCTAAACCCCACCTCCTAAACCTCAAAACCCTTCAATCGCCGTCCTCGGCGTTAATCTGGTCGTTGATCTGACTGCACTGCATTGCCAAGGCCTGGATCGGGAAAGGCGCAGCTCGGGGTTTAGGGCTTCTAAGGAAAACAGACTTTGGTGAGTTTTTGGGCATCGAACAACTAGGATATAGGGCTTCGAATTTTGGGATGTAGGTTTGAAGGTTTAGTTTAGGGTTTGTGATAGGCGGCTAAGGTTGAAAGAGTTTAGGGCTAGGGCACAAGGATGACAACAATAAGAATGTCGTGACAACAAAAAGCAATCATGATATGTACCTGATTTGGAGTCAATGACAAAGACAGTCATGGCATGCTTCATTTTGGGCAGAATACTTGTCATCATCATTACTGGGACTACGGAACAGTAGAAGGTCTAAGTTTGTGGGCGCCTCGGCTCTTCAAATTTCTTAAACGGGTTAAGAGCTCAAGGCACGCAAGCAGCTGTGGACATGGCTTGCATGGTTGCTTCCCCGACAAATACACCCCAAAACCACAAAGCGGAAACCTCGAACAATGAACCCTAAACCCAAGAATCCCCGCACATGGAAACCCCTCAACCCTGAACACAGCAGTTTCCCACGGGGCTTGACATCGAGGACTGAAGCATTCCTTGACTGTTTCCCTCAACCCTAAACTGAATGAATATTCATCCGGAATCCCAAATCTCACCCCAATCTTAAACCGAATGACCCTCGACGGTCGACATTGAGGGCTCGCGCTATCACTATCTCTCACGATTGGTATTGCCGCTACCGTTACGGCATCTGTTACTGCTACTGCTACTGCAACTGTTGCTGATACTGCTTACTACTAGTCCGCAGCCCGCCTGAAAAACATCCACATCATTGATGGGGAGGCTCGGAGGGGGGGGGGCCTGCATTAACTTCGAGCTGGCATTAGAGGTCCTTTGCCGACAAACTCGCATCCCTGACCACTAAGCTGGGGTAATCGGCCCTCAGGTCTAAACCTGAGTGGGCCCCGGGCGTTCACGGATGCCCGAAGTCGCCTCAGCTCAGCCTGCTGCGCTCCGAAGTTCTCTCTGCAGATGCTTCGAAAGCTGGGTTTGAAGCCCTGACTATTCCCTGATCTTCACGGGTTTCGAGGTTTCAGCTAGGTCCCAGCTTCGCGGTTTGCGCCCTTGGTTTCTTGTTGGCGTCAGGGCACTAGGGCTTCAGGGTTTTGGCTTGGGACATAATTAAGGTTCAGGAAGTAGGGCTTGGCGATTTGGGGTTTCGGGTTTCAGAATGTGAGGATGTAGGAGGTTGGGGCTTTAGAGGATCGAAAACCCTCCAACGTCTTATACCTCAAGACGCGAACCATCGAACTCTTTCAAACCACAAAATATTCGGGTCTCCCTATAGCAGTTGGGAATCGGAGCAATTGATTTAAGGTCACCGGACTGCTTTCTGATCTATGATGCGCTGATGCTGTCCAGCCGAGTTTGGTTGTGATGGAGCATTGCCCCACTCGGCCTGACCACTCCTTTTGATGATTGTGATTCGAGCATCTACATGTGTTGCGTGCACACTGAAACGTGGCTTTGGGCTTGTAGTTTCTCTGTGGCCACTTCGGGTTTAGCTAAGTGGGGATGTAGGGCTTTAGGCTGTAAAGGTTCAGGGTCTGCGTCCTTGTGAGATGCGATGTCCCTGCTCAAGCACGACACTTCAGTCCCTCAAAAGCAGCCCTAAAACTCTGCACTCTTGAACATGAACAACGAAGCAGCCCGAAACACGGTTTAGGGGCTTGGGTTGTGGGTATTGGGTTCAAGACGCTAAACCTTGCAGAATCAGAGCCAATGGAAGGCCTCCAGCAGCGGATCGTACCTCAAGGTTTCGCAGCTCACTACAGACTACAGAGTCCTGAAGACATTTTTTGTTGACAGCTATTGATTGGTGTATGTCTCATGGAATCCTCGTTCATACCTTGTCAGGACTTTCTGGCACATGGGAGAAGTCGTGGTGTTCGATCTAAACTTGAGTGACTTGCAAATGGGGTTAGGTGTCAGGTCTTTGTGTGCAACGACAGTACGGGCAATGGCTGGAACCCTCCCATTTGGGGTGTTGACTCTATTGGCCGTTCTCACAAAGTTGGCATACGGAAAGCATCTTAAATTTCAGGATTCGAGGCTTGAGGGGAAGTTTGTGCTTCTTCTCAATTACTGGGTGCTGCTGCTTTCAGGTACAGACAGTCTGGGGATGTACTCCCCTTGGGCATGCCCTTCACAATCAGACCTGCTCCGAGACCATGGACGATCCCTGTTAAACCCAAACTTTGCAAGATACGAGAACCGAACCTGACTTGACAATACCCCCTCAACTTAACACCAGAAACATTTGCAGCCCTCAACCCCAAAACCCCACACCCTGTCACCCAAATGCAGTCAGGACGCACGCCCTGATCGAGTCGGGACAAAGAGGCTGCAGTCAATCCACCGGCAACAGGGGCAGGGTCGGTTCGAGGCCTTCGGTGGAACGCATCTCAGTTTCGGGGGGTTGGGGATTTGGTGTTCCGCTTTGGGCTTAATTTTTGTGCATGCAGTCGCTGAGCCTCCGGTTTCAGCATACACAGCTCCGTAGTGTAGAATTTGCGGTTGGCGGCATCCCTTCATGCCGAAAAAAGCTCGTGCTCCAGAAGCCAGCGTCTTAGGAGCAAGTTATTCTGCTCTTTCCGGTCAGCTTGGGGCTTGGGGATGGATTTAGCTACTACTCTTGTTTACGGTTCCGGCTTGCTTGGGGTTGGGGCCGCGGAGTCCCCGGCTCGAGGGTTTGGGTTCCAGGTAGGTCTTGGGAACGGTATTAGGTTTCAGTGGCTAGGGTTTGAGCTTTGGGACGTTGCCATGAGGACTATAGGGGGGAAGATGGTGTGTCCAACCAACCACGGTGTACTTATGTCAGGATCTGTGTTACCAATCTGCGGCCTGGGACTCACATTTGTTTGAGTTAGGGTCTAGGGTTTGCGGTTCGGCTACCGTTCGGAGGTAAGAGACATCGAATTCAGCCCAGTAGCGGCTCGATGTTCTGCCTTGGCACTGCGCTCACATGCGATTGTCTGTGTGGCGGTACACAGCTTGGCTTTCGGCAATTCTTTGGCTAGTGCGTGCATGACTGCGGAACCGTTGCGTGACTTCCAGACCCCTCAATCGTCTACGTCTCTGTTTGCATCGCTTTTCGGCTGTGCGCTGAAACGAAAAGTTCCTTATTAAGGTGCTGCAAGGCTTAGTTTGGGGCCGAAGTCCAGGCGCGTGAATCCCGGACACTAGCAGGCAAGCATTAAAGCTTGAAGCCACCCAGAAAAACTCGTGCTTCAAAAGCCACTGGTATTCCGAAATCAACTGGCTGATCTTAGAATGTCTGACTGGACCTGTCGTTGAAAGATTACCACCAAAGCGCAGACACACGGACATAATATAATCCCAAAAAGCCCCGGAGTCCAATCCCGTGGGCCGGGCCGTTGTGCGAATCTGGCACGGAACGCTTCTCGCAGGAAGCGTGCAACTGGTGCAAAATATAGATGAGCATGTGCTCAGTAGGTCATACCAAGGTCAGTCCAAGTTTGGTGGCAGCAGAAGACATCAGATCACGCTCAGGGTTTATAGGTTGTGTTGGATTTAATTTAAGTTTAAGTTTAGTGCCCCTCGGGTAGTACCTTACAGTGCCGTTACAAGACCCTTATAGCACAATTGCAAGTATCAATCGCTGACGCCTCAGCAGTCAGTCAACTGCGTCCCATGAATTTCTACACCGGATCCTTTAGAACTCTTTGGTCTTAAGGTTGAGGGGTTCCTAAACCCTAAACCCCTTAGCCTTTTCGGATCGAGAGGCTGAAGCCCTGAACCCAAAGCCAGACAATCTAACGGCTTTGGCGAAGGTGCCGGTTCAGAAGGACCTTCATGGGGAGCGGTTGTTCCGTCTGCTGCAGCCCGGGAGGGCCTGAAGAGCTTTAGGAGTGCGGGATTTAGGGCATGCCGTGGTCGGGTGGCAAATGTTGTGTCAAGGGATTTCGGTTCGACGGCAGGGCTTCGGGCTGAGGCCCTTGTATGATTCTGCCGGGCCCTTCGGCAGAGTCCCTAAAGCTAGGCACGACCCTGAAAGTCCCCGTGCGTATTGGAGTGGTTTGTACGCTGAGGGATCTACTCCGGTCTCTGTCTGTAGGATGTACGGAGGACCTGCTCTGTGGCCCCAGGTGAAGCTAGTCTTAGAGGCTTAGAGAACTTAGATCCTGCTTTAGATGGTATAGCAAGCACCCTAGACAACCGCGATAAGAATCGTATGAACCCCACGAAGAAATACTTTGATGAGCATGGACATTGGACATTGGGTCCACATTTCCATCAACTCTTTTTTTCGATCCTCAATGGCAATACATTCCACCTACGAAAACCCTGAACAGTACGCCCACTTCTTGGATTTATGTTGTGTGGTGAAGTGGTCTTGCCAAAACCCTAAGCTTTAAACCCTAAAGCACAGACCCTAGACCGTCAACCTCACACAAAAGCCTCCAAGAAAGCCCTGGAGCCCGGAACGGGAAAATGAAAGGACGGCTTATTCGATAACTGGCGCCGTGCTTTCGAACACAGGCCAACAATCACACGCTGTTCAAGCAGTTCTCGCTGTGATGTGTAGAGCTTTGCTTGGGGAGGCCACTGCCTCACCTCAAAAACCTATCAATAAGGGGTAGCATGGCGCGTAGGAAACTCAACTTCCAGTTCTCACACACGAAACCTACATGCCTAAGCCCTCAAGCCCACATGCGCGTAACAACAACATCGGAGAGACCCTTGTCGACATAGGGGCGTTCCTGCATAAACACAACACAACAGCTTGAAGTTATTACACTTGGAACGCAAACTTGCTGCAACTGCTTGGACCGCAGAAGCTCTACCCCAAGCCCAAGTGTGCTAAAACTGTGCAGTAGCAACATAACCCTAAAAACCTTTGTACCAACAAAATGCAACGAATCCTATCGTAACAGTAGCAACGAACCCGAATCCTCGGTTTCCATCTTCTTGAGAAAGAACCCGATTCCCCTCCCCGCGCCCACCAAGCCTCCTTGGTTGCTCGGAGGGGAGGTGCTGCTGGCAGCGGCGGCGGCGGCGGCGGCCGGCTGGCGAGAAAAAGGAGTTAGGGTTTGGGCTTACAAAGCTCTTTAGAAAGTTTCTAGGCTCTTAAGGAGGCTTCACATTCAGATAATCTTTGAGGGCTTTAGGATTGAGGATTGGACTAGGGATTCTACGGTTGAAAAGTTCGGGGTGCGATAACAAAGCTCAAGATTCAGATCTTCAAGCCTTCGGCCCTCGGGCTCAGGACAACGCTCAGTGGCTCTGTGCAGCTGTTACGCCCGGAGGGTCAAGTCCCCAAGCCCTTACATTGCCCACGCTGCACCGGCTGCACTCCAGGTCAAGACTGCGAAGCCTAAAGCTCCCTAGACCTGTAACACGTGGAGCACCGAACTCCAACAACAAACCTGGCATGCTCCAACCTCAAGCCTTTGGAAACATTCCTGTATCAATCCCTTAGAAAACCTCATGGAAGCCTTGTTGAAGCCGTTGTTGGGAAACCTTGTGTGAAACCCGGCTTGTGCAACAAAGTTCTTGCGCAACTCCCTCCAGAACCCCAATTCCCGGCCTGCGGCTGAGGCTGCCCCTGCTTGGTGCCAGCCGAAACTCCTGCGCCACGCTTGCCGCGAGCACGGGCCCGCCTCCAAAGACATGGGGCTTTGGGCTTCGGGGTTGTGGATGGGCTTAGAGGATTTCGGGCTTAGGGCTTAGGGCCTAATATCGGGTGTTGAACAGCATTGTTCTTGGGTTCGGCTGTGTTGGGCACGAGACCACTGCAAGATGTGTGTGTTCGAACAGGCGAAGCGCGGCAACAGGGAGCTGTATATACACAAGTGTGGTCTACACTGATCGGGCTTTAGTTTCTGTTGAGGCTGCCCGTTTAGGGTTTAGGTCTGGCGTCAGTGCTCGCTAGAGGATTTCAAGATGATGCTTGAATTCATGATCTTTGCTCAAAGGGTCCCGAAGTCGGCTTAGCGTGCCCGATGTAATTCTGCATAGATAGACAGATAGATAGATAGATAGAGACATAGATAGATAGATAAATAGATGGATGGATGGATGCATGGATGGATGAGACAGATAGATAGATATAGGTTTTTACAGATGATACCCCCCTCAAAGATCTATGTTCCTTGATCTTTTCAGCTCTTTCCACTCACGATAATCTCCTCATGATCATTCCAAGGCCCCACACACACAAAGCACGCACCGTAAAGTCATCCGAACACAACCATACACTCTCAATCACGCTACCGCGATGGAAACCGATTCAACCGATAGAAATTTCCATCGGGGCCTGGATCCAAGATCCAAGATTGCCCCGGGGTCTGCCCAAGGGAATCTTGGATCATGGAACTTGGCCCCGATTGAAATTTCAATATACAGTGTGCATATATATATACATATATACTCTATACATATATATATATATACTCTATACATATATATATATACTATATACACGGTATTTATATACTATATATATATACATGCTATATATAGGTATACTATATATACACTATATATATATACACTATATATATACTATATATATATACTATATATATGTATACTATATATATATATCTATATATTTAGTATATATAGTATATACACTATATATACTATATATACTATATATACTATATATACTATATATACTATATATTCTATATATACTTTATATACTTTATATACTTTATATACTTTGTATACTATATATATATACTACATATACTATATATACTATATATACTACATATACTA
>CAJNJA010035164.1:0-29325 GCA_905231915.1 Symbiodinium necroappetens
TGTCGGGGGTGGTGTCGGGGGTGGTGGTGGTGGTGGTGGTGGTGGTGGTGGTGGTGGTGGCGGTGTTTGTGGTGGTGGCGGCGGCGGTGGTGGTGGTGGTGGTGGTGTCGTTGTCGTTGTCGTTGTCGTTGGAGTCGCTTGTCGTTGGTTGTTCGCCGGTGCCGCTGGTGGTGTGATTTTGTCGGTTGTTAGTTGCTGGTTGTTGGTTGTTGGTGGTGATTGTTGATGGTTGTGGTGCTGCTGCTGTTGATGATGAGGAGCTGCTGCTGCTGCTGCTGCTGCTGCAGCTGCTGCTGCTGCTGCTGCTGCCGCTGCCGGTGCTGTGGCTGTTCGTGGTGTTGTTGTTGGTGGTCGTGGTGGTGTTGGTGGTGGTGGTTCTGGTGGTGCTGTCGCTTGTGCTGGTGCGCGTGCTGTTGCTGATGATAGCTGTACTTGTGGGCATGCTTGTTGTGGTTGCTGTGACTGCTGCTGTGATTGTGGTGAATGTGGTGGTTGTTGTTGGTGATGGTGGTAGGTTGTTGGTTGTTGCTTGCTGGTCGCAGGTTGTTGTTTGTTTGGTGTTGTTTAGTGTTTATGAATGTTGTGCGTGGGTCGGTTGGTCGGTTGGTGGCTTGGTCGTCGGTTGTCCGGCCGGCTGGTTGCTTGGCTGGTTGTTGGGTGTCTGCATCTGGGGGCGTCGGTACTTCTCTTTTTCAAAACATCAGTTCGCTGCGATCCCGAGTTCGCACCAATTACCGTACTTGCCGCTCTTATTTTACGAAATCTGCAAAGCCTGCTTTCAGGTGGTCGGCAAGCTTAGGAGCAGATTGCAGGTTTCGGCCACTGCCCAGGTCTCCGGGCAAGTTGAATCGAAGGTTTTTTTATTAAGTTTAAGCGGAGTAATTGAGCCTGCTCAGTTCTAACCTCCCGAGCCCCGGCACCCCTCACCCTGCGAACCGACGAAGCTCGAAGGCTGTAGAATCGTAGAATAACTAATGTAATGCACTAAGATCCGAAGCTTCAACAAATTCAACCGACGGACTCCGAAAACTTTCGTGCAACAGCCAGCTACTGGAGCATCCTACGCGACGTCCTACATTGCTGACTATTGCTGGCCGCGACGGTTGAACGTAACAATATCAATAACATCAGTAACTCCATCCGAACCACAGAATCACATGACACCACAAACCCTCATATTATGTCCCAGTAAAACTCAGAAAGAAAAAACAAACCGGGAACCTAGGCCGCGTTGCCAGGCTCTGCCAGTGGCCAAAGCAGATGTTGCCGAAAGAAGGGCGCGGCTGTGGGGTCGCAACGCCCACGCGTACAAGGCCTCGATGAAGGATCTTCAGATAATACATCTCATTTCTGAGGATTTTGCTGCAAAGCGAGCGCCAAAACTACGATCTTTGTTTGCGAGGTGGAATGGTTTGATCCGCGATCCCATCAAGGGTCTTTTCTAGATTCTAGATCATGGTCTCCTGGGCCCTCGAAAATCCGTGGATAACAAACCTCCTGTCCCCCGTGCCCGGTCAACAACTCAACAGGAAACAAAGAAGCCAACGTTACGCAAGGCCGGGTGTTCTGAGTCTTGCAAGTATAGCCCCAAGATGCCCGAAGCACAAATCTCATACACCAATCCCCCTAGCTGGACAAGCCCAAAAGTACTGTCTCCGTCGCTCGCCAAGCTGCACCCAGCAAACAAATGCACAATGCCCAGCCCTGACAGGGGCACGCGGATTTCATCGAGACGCGCGAGCAACTGCAGGAAACAATTCGGAACTCGTTCGACATCACTGCATCCCCAGAAACAAAACTTAAACCACCAGGCCACATTCTGTGCCCTGATGCACCGATTGGCAGTGCCCGGAACCGGAAGCTCCTGCCTGCTTGGTCTCGCCACTATCCATGGACGCAGCGACGACCTGACCCGTTACACTTTACACCTCCGCCACGAAAGCCTAATTCTCAGAGCTATGGCTGAGAATCCGGGCACCACAAAGGCACGACGTGTTTCACCGTATGCCTACATGGTCAAGTCGTGCGTGCACAACTGGACACGACTAGGAGTGGCATTCAAACTCGTTCAACAGCAGTATGTGTTGCAAAATCAAGAAGACGACCTCGGCATCGTCATCCTAGTCACCATCATCGCCAGCACGAGAGGCATCGTCCTCCTCATCCTCATCAGCACTACCACAATCACCATCATCGTCGACATCAGTTTCGCGGAAGTTTCGCGGTCGTCATCATCATTTTTTTCTTTTTTTTCCAACGCAGCCAGAAAGTCCTGGTCTAGCGGGTGCCTGATCAAGATGCATTGCATCTCGGCCGCTAAGCTGAAGCGTGCGGCTAGCACGAATGCCTATGGTAGGCGCGCACTCTTATTGAGATCGCCCCACTAACTAAAAAGTTAGAAACAATGAACTCGGACCTGTCGCCTCTTTGAGAGACGGAGTCTGGAATGAATGAGATAGCAGGCTATGAATCAGATTGTACAGGAGGATTCAACTGCCTTGCCATCCCCGCCCCGAACTACGATCAATCATCCAGGGTATCCAGAGCGATGGGCAAGCGTTCGGGAACAGCTTTGTTCCTGCCCCCAGCTGTAATGCCCACTGGTAAGCGGAGCATAATGTAGCTCATGCGCCTGTCGAGCGTGTCCATTCTCTCCTGCAATGCATCATTGTCTTTCACCAGCTGCTTTATCCAGATTTCCAGAAGGTAAAGCTGGCGTGACAGCCAACGCTCTCTCTCGGTAGCGGCCACCGGAGCCGTCCAGTCCATGATGCGAGCTGCTCGGAATGGCTGCCGGAGAGGCCGGATTGAGACTAAGGCTGACAGACATGCAACGACACAAAACAAGAACATACATGGATCTTGACGTGGCGTCGAGATCCTCAGGCACTGCGCTTTTTGGCTGTTGGTCATCATCCAGCAGAAAGTCTGTATCGCCCCTCACAAGCACCGTGTAGTGGCCTGCGCGGAAAGTGGGTCCATGGTGTCTAATGATGGAGTGGACTTCATAGTTGCACCATGCTACTGCCTGCGTGTCGGCTTCTGCAAAAACTGGTAGACGCAGCATGCCTGGCACAATGTAAGGCTGCTGAGTCTTCTCCCCTGTGTCAGCATTGAATCGGGGCAGCTGCAAACTTAACCATGGTGGAGTGACTACGAGTGCACAAAGGTCATCCTGCTGATGCCATGCATCAATGAGCTCCTGAACTGCTGTTTTAGGAGCTGGCGGCAGAGGGAGAGAAATGCACTTGCACACCTGACCGGTTTGGTGGACACGCGTAGTGTCCTCAACCATTGCCCGACCCTGCCACATGTCCCCCGTGGCCCGAGTCAGCCTGGGCACGAGGAAATCGTGGAACTCGGCTACATCATGTTGTTCCCAAGCCCGCGGCCACCCCATCATATAGAACCCCAGCACGCGTTTGGCGCGCAACCCTGCACCCTGCAAGTTTTGAAGCACTGGTGGGAGGGCAGAATGCGTGCGTGTCGCAGCCAGCCAAAGAGCATACAACAATGAATTGATGTAGCAGGCATTACCATCATTGATTAGGGTGAAGGGTGGTAACATGAATGGTGCAGGCTGTGTCCCACCTGCTTCTGTCTGACTGTTCATCGGCCATAAGCCATGCGAGCCACCTGTTGGGCGAGTGGTGGCCTTTTGAGCGTCGCCCGTTTCACCGAAAGCCCCACAAGCTGCAGTGCCGAGACCCCGATCAACTGCACAAAGGTCTCGTGTACCTGAGTGGCGACAAGTCCTCTCAAGCTGACCGATAGGAAGAAGACTGCTGCCGTCGCTTGCTCGTCTTCCAGGGCATCTAATCTTTTCGTCGAGTGGAACTTGTGGATCACGTCGCCCTTCAGGTTCTCCAGCAAAAACTCGAGTTTGGCCAAGAGATCCTGGTGCGTCATCACCCCCGCCTCCGGGTGCTGTACAAGCCGTTTGGCTTGGTGGCACCATCGCTGCATGGTCCAATGCTTGTCCGCATTCATCCATCCAGCTGCCTGTAGCTTGCCGATCCCCTCCGCATTCTCGGTCATGTGATTCACGCGTTCCCGCAGCTGCTGGATCAAGCATGCAAGCAGGAGGGTGCGAAGGGGGGAGGTTGTCTGAGACATGCCCTCCTCCTGCTGCTTGCCCCATTCTTTCGCCACTTGGTAGAGCCCCGGGAGAATGCTGAAGTCGTTCTCCTTGAAGTACAGCAACAGATTTTTGTCCATGCGTAGCTCCGCAATGATCTCCTCTTGGCGCATGATCATCTTCGCCATGGTTTGGATCTGATCGCCGGGCATCGACGGCTCGTGGTGTGAAGAAGGAGCGAATGGTCGCCTTTGCCCGCGGCGGCCCGTGGCTTCCTGTCGAGGGCGCTTGTGAGGGAGATTCTCCTTGTGCGGAGCTCCGTGCCCCTGTCCCATCTGCGCCATGCAATGCCGGAAGATCTCCGCTTCGGGGTTCAGGCTGGCTCCCGTCATCCAGGAGGTGTGGCGCAGCCTCGGCGGCTGCGTCTCGGATAACAGAGGATGACGGATTCGACTGGTGCAGCTGTTCGCAGTGGGTAGCAGCTAGACAGAGCTGAAAGAGCACTGGACACTGATCGACATGTCTGCCTGGGCTCCAGACCTTGCACAAGCACCAAGGGCAATTGCTATTGGTGACCAGCTGGGTCTTAAAAGGCTTACAGCGCTGTTTAACGATGTCCTGTAGACCTTCAAAAATCGCAGAGTGGGCTCTGCGGATGTGCTGTTTGATGTGCTTTATGTCCATGACGAACATCTGACAGATGGCACAGTGCTTTGTAAGCTCTTGGCGGAGAACAGGGTGAGCCAACATGGAGTCCCATTGCTTCCAATCACGTAGAAAGAAAGGCCTTTGCACTAGTGGAGTGTTTTGCAGGTCTGCAGTGGAGGCGTCAGGAGGCTTCAGCTGCTCAGCCGGAGCGGGTGTGTGCTCAACCTCAGCCCGGGGTTGCTGGATGAAACTCGTGCCCCCTAGAGCAGTGCACGTGCCTTCTTCAATGTGCCGACGTAGATTTTGCCATTTCCTGAATTTGCGCCCACACAGGCGACAATGGGGGAGGCCGCCCACTGCATGTTTCACCGGATCAAACGTGGTAGCCTGCCCGACTGTGGTTTTGGGTCCCTCAGGATGATGTAAGCCGCAATGGATCCTCAAGGCATGGGAAGTATGCGCTACATGGTCACAATGCGGGCACGGCCATGATGCAGCCGGTTCGGGCTGCGGGCGAGGCTCCGCCCGTGGGGCTCGCTTCTGGAGCAGCAGTGCAAGCTGCCTTTCCTCTGAGCACACGTGTTGAAGCAGCGCTGGATCAGTGGTAATATCCGGCGACTGCTGTGCCCGAGCCTCGAGCTTGGCCCGAAAAGACGCCAGGGCCTGAAGGACGCGTTGTCCCGGTGGGACAACCTGGGCTTGACTCCAGACTTCCTCATTCCGCACTCTAGTCAAGTGTGCCGGCAACCTTAGGATTGCACGCACATGCTTGAGCACGCGGGTCTCCAGGCGCCTGAGGCTGGGTTCGGTAAGCCCCACCGCGGGCAATGAGTAAAGCAAGCTGGTGTTGACACAGGCATCCCACAACCGTACTCGATGGGCCCCGGAAACTACATGACGCCCTGTCAGTGCTCGCTGCACTGCATGGTAGCGCTGTTGTCGCTCTGCAGTCGATGCTCTAGGTTGGCCTCTTTATGGTTACCAACGGCGCCGGCGCCGCTAACCGAAGAAATAAGCGGTCGCAGATAGAGACCCCGTCTCTAAGATCATTTATGTTAAGAACCGGGGTTTGTTTTCAAGACCCGGGTTTTCATGATGATGCTTCACTTGAGATGATCATAACAATAAGAAGCAACTCGATGATGGGGGCTACATCAAGATTCTACATAAGCAAGTTACGTAGCGCGGAAATGATCTTGATTGAAGCACAATAATTCGTGCCGAAATCCTCGAGTCCCATGAAAGACACCTTTCATTTGAGAGGCTCCCATGTCGTCGCAGGCCTATACGGCCAAGTTGGAGTTCATGTCTGAGTTCGGATGCATGTAGATAATCTTCTGTAGCAACCGAAAGGGCCTAAACAGGAAAGGGTTCTATAACCGAAAGGGCCTAAGCAGGAAAGGGTTCTATATAGTGCTACGATCCGTATATTGAGATTGCTTATATGCAGGGTGGATATAAAGGATACCGGTATATTTCTTTATGTTGGGGCTCAGGGCTCAGGGTCTTTCACGGCCCTGCTTTTATGCTTCAAAGGGATCGAGGTTATGCAAGGATCGATGTATGGAAATCATGTGGAACGCTCGCGACTGCAATGGCGACAAAGTTTTCTCCGAGATCAGCAGGTCCGGTGCTCAGCAGCACTGTCCTGCGCAGAAGTTCAGAAGTTGCTCACTGCCAAGATTGTCTGCATCATTTTTTGGTGTCTCTCTCTCCCTCTCTCTCTCTCCCACTGTTTCTCCTTCTCTCATCCTTCCTGCTGCTCTTGCTTTCTTCCAGCTATCGTACTGAGAAGGTGGTAGAGCTGCTTGTTATGTTTCTTTGAAGCATTTAGGCTTGCTAGCTCTTGGGTAGGTGTGGCTCATTCGATCCACCATGTCTGGTGCCTCAGCATCTTCTCTTGACCCAGCGGACGCCGCCCCGGCTTCCTCCTCTTCTTTGGGGTCTGCTGATGCAACGGGGGCCTTGGATTTGACGGGCTTAGCCGCCACTTGGGACGGGGTGCCGGCCATCCGCCAACGCCTGCGGGGCGGCGAGCCCCTGTTCTCGCAGGTGTCGGAGCGGAACTTGGATATCCGAACGCCGTCAGCCTATGTGGCAGTTTTGAAACCGATCTTGGAAATCATGCGTGAGAACAACAAGAAGCTCCCCTCCATAGACGGCTTGCGAGAGGAGGTGAAGCATGTTTATCAGCTGAACCAGCGGGAGATCGTAAGCTCTGATGTGGATCATGTTGCATGGAACTTGCGGAAGTATGCAGGGTTCGTGAAGATGAAATGCCGCAAACAGCAACCCTCCAACGACGCCTGAATGCAATTTAAAAGCATAGGTCGGGCCCGGCTTGCAATGTATGTGGGTGTTTCTTATATATGAGATGCCACGTCCTCCGAGGACACTGGATTCCAAGAGCTTTGTTTGGACCTGGACCCCGACCTGCAGGCTTGGGGTTATGTACTCGATGGATTTAAAGCCCGTTCCCTAAAAATTCGTCATGCTGTCAGGAGGTCGTTACCGAGATCAACGAGAGGATGATTCGCTTCAACAAGACTTGGGACGAGGCGAGTTCTGCTTCATGCAGTGCCGGTCGTTTGAAGTCGTCGAGTGCTCATGACTTACTTAAATTAATTCTTTTGGGCCTCATGCACTTGGTAGGATGACGTGGGCATGGATGAGGATGCCTACGAGACGGAGGCTGCAGAGGATGAGCAGGGTGCGCCGGAGGAGGAGGCGGCACGGGAAAGCGGGCCGGGGGAGGATGCTCCGCCTGGGGGGAGCGATGTGGTCGACCTCACGGCCGCGGACGATGTTAAGGAGGAGCCGGCGACAGCCCCGTCGCAGCCAGAGCTGCCACGCAGCTTGCATGCAACATGATATGCCGTCAGCACCAAAATCATGTGAAAAATGATGCGCAGATACCGTGTTACCTGCTTCGTGTCATCATGCAATTTTCGATCAACAGGTGAGTACCACAAGATGGTGGAGGTGTCCAACAAGCTTGCGGAGGCCAAGGAGCGATTGGCCTAGCTGCTTTGCACGCATACAAGGTCTGAGTGTGTTTGTGGCGCATGAAGGTTTATCGGGATTCCCACTTTGGCTCAGGCTCAAGGCGAAGAAATTGGCCCTGGAGACGGGTGCCCCTTTAGCTGAGAATGTTAAGAGGTGCAAGACCTCCAGCGGTGTTCCCGCAGGACAGGGGTGCAAGGGGCGAGCTTGCAGTTGTGTTGTGTCAGCAGGTATTTACAACACGTTTTGGTTCTGCTCAAACAATCACAATTTCAATCGAGTCTGTGTTGCTTGTTTCTCCCTCTGTATATACATCCATCGATCTCTTTCCATTTCTCTTTCTTTCTCTCTCTCTCTCTCTCTCCCTTACGCTCTCTCTGTCGCTCTCTCTCCGTCTCTTCTCTCTCTCTCTCTCTCTCTGTCTCTCTCTGTTCCTCCTGATATTAAAACCCTCTTTCTCCATCTATATATATATCTCTTTCTCTCTCTCTCTCTCTCTACGTGTGCAGGATCTATGGATAATGTGGAGACTCAGCAGCTTGACATCCGGAGTGTACCCGATCCTGAGTCGCCTGACAAGGCCCTGCCAGCTGATAGTGCTGCCCCCAAGAAGCTGAAGGATATGAGGAGGTTGCGAAGGAAGGTGTCACCTCCCTCCACCCCTACGACTACAGCATCGCCTCCTTCCAAAAAGGACGAAGAGGATCTTGCTTTCACTCCGGAGGGAAAGGTGCTTGAATGCTTGAGTTGTGTTGTAATGCTCTGCATAGTAGGGCATAAATGGTCGATACTTATGTCCAGTGTGCTTCCGATGGCGAGCTGATTGACTTGTGCCCCCAACCTTCCTTGAATATAGGTGAATGCAGAGCACAAGATCTTGATGAAGACCGATCAGGCTGAAGGCAAGCGCGGGCGCAAGGCTCCAACCAAGAACGTTGCTGACGATCGCAAGGCTGGACACAAGGCCGATGCTGGCGATGATGAGGCTACTGCTTCTGCTGAGAAGCGGGGGCGTGCGCCAGGCAAGCGTCGTCGCATTCTGAAGGCGAAGCGCAAGAATACCAAGACCCGCAAGGATCTTTCGGATTCCCCAGCTTCGAAGTCCTCGAAGAAGGACGACCAGGCATCCCCAGCTTCCACGACCAAGGCCAAAGGGAAAGCCAAGCGGAGTACGGACGACCATGCATCCCCAGCTTCGACAACCAAGGCCAAAGGGAAAGCCAAGCCGACGACGGACGACCATGCATCCCCAGCTTCGACAACCAAGAAGAGCAAGGCCGCGAAAGCCGAGCCGGAGACAGAATCGGCCACCAAGAAAAGGAAAGCCGAGCCAGCGACGGACGACCGTGCATCGAGCTCCCCAGCTTCGAAGTCGAGTGCCCCGGCAGAGGACACAGTGGCTGCTGGTGGGAAGCCCAAGCCCAAGGCCAAGGCGAAGTCCAGGGCAAAGGACTCAGAGCCGAAATCCAGCAACAAGGGAAAGGGCAAAGCAAAGGCAGCGAGTGAGGGAGATGGGGCGCCAGCCAAGACGCCGAAGCCGAAAGGGAAGGCTAAGGCAAAGGCCGGTAGCCTTCGCCCAGCGGTTTCCAAGGACAAGGAGGCGAACGCTGACATTGATGAGTACATGATGGACCGCTTCCATGCCTATGGCCGGCAGTGTTACTCCCAGGAGAATGGTTTCGACTTGGAGACGAGGAAAAGGCTTCGCTCCTGCCTTTCCTCCTTCGAGAATACCAATCTGATCATCTACTGGACGAGGCCTGCGGTTGCCCTGAAGTTCAAGAAGCACGAGCGCAACAAGGACTTCTTTTACAACGCCTTCCCCTGCCCCGAGAATGTCTGCTACCGCATCCACATGCTTGTGTCCATCCAAGTGGGCATCGAGATGGCTCCTTGTTTGTATGATCGATGGGTTTCCTTCTCAAGTGCGTGTTTGTTTCTTTGCAAAGAAAGCAAGTATCTTGACTCAGGCAGAGTACTTGGATCACCTCTTGGATTTGGAGCCTTTGGAAAAGATGGAGGGCTTCGCTGAGAAGGGGGTTGCCGTTCTCTTGGAGGATCCTGAGGTGACTGCCCACTACGAGATGGTTCTCTTGCACGGTCGCAAGGCCATGGAGGATTTGCTCGAGGACTCTGAGATCGAGGAGTGAATACCCGAGCCGATGTAATGATATGGATCCTGCTACATGTGGCCATGCCTGAAATGGGAGCTATCTGTTTGCTGCATAGCTGGGATGCATGGCTGCCAAAGGTGGCGGGTTGAGCGATGAGACCTTTCCTGGTTATAGCCCTTATAAACACTGTATGCCTCTCATGTGGTTACCTCTCGATGTGTCTGTATCGGTATATAGTTCGTGTTGCAGGGTCAGGTCGTTTCGCGACTTTTGAGCATGTGGCACCGCCACTGTTCAGTAGATCTCTGGGGTTTTGAAGCTCCGAAACTCAATCTGTGTTTCAAGCCGATCACTGATGCAAGGCCGGCACTAGCCGTCACTAGCCAGTGTATACAAGGATCGATCGATATACTACATTCTCTTCCATCTTGCAAAACAAACACATCGTGTATCGAGTCCTCTTGGCCCGCAGCACGCGCTGTGATGCCGGCATAGTTCTGCATCTTAGCAGTTTCGGCATCGACACAGACACGGCTTGTGCTTCCGCAAAAGACTTCTTAGCTGCCTTTTCGTGCTCCAGTTCGAGCTATTCAAACGGCAAGCCCCCAAAGAACTGAAAATGTAATTAAACCATATATAACCCTAAACCCTATATATATATATAAACCCTAAGCCGATAGTGAAACTTGGCATGCGCCAGCCATCTCTAGAAAGTGGCCTTCAAAATATCATGCATTGTAAAGAGCCCCAAGAAGCTTCCATACATGGACCAGAACTAAAACCTGAAGGCCCGAAGATGGCCATAGAGGGTTATAGAGGGTTCATAGGGTTTAGGGTAGCAAGGCTTTCCACAATTTCAAGCACAGCTCCTATACCTGTAGCGACCCTTTGACCTTCTATGTACTATTAACCCTGGTCTAGACGGTAGAGGGACTAATGTACATATATATATATATAGGTTTGGGTAGCTTATAAGGTATAAACACCCTCGATCCTATAAACCCTATAAACCCTATAAACTCTAAACCATATATATATATATATATAAACCCCAAGCCCTATAAACTATATAAACTTTTAACCCTATGATCCCTAAACCCCAATCCCTATATATATAAACCCCAAACCCTATAAACCCCAAACCCCAAAAAAACGCTCAACCCTCTTTATAAACCAAAACACCCCAACTTCATGTACGCAAACCCCTTAACTTCGAGCTTGCTCAGGCCGGACCCCGACTGTGTCTCGTGGCTTCGCATGGAGATCGCGGCTTCAAAGATCGCAAAGCACAGCCTGCCACGTTTTGGGAAAGCGAGGGTCCAGGGTGGTCGGTTTGTGAAGTAGCAAGCTTGACATATCACGTCTTGAAACAGAGCCTGTGATTGCACATGCCGCTTGCATTCTTGAGCATTGTGGCCGGCCTCGTAGAATTTTCAGCTTCAGCAATCAGCGGGGCACCTGTGCAGATATGGATCCGTTTCGTCTAAACGAGCTGCTGTGGCGACTGTCTGTGCTGGCTGTACCGAAGGCATCTCTCTCTAGAGTCTTTATACGATTTTGATAGCCTACACGCGTCGATCGCCTAGATAGTGCAGTGATGTCATCGTCAGGAGTTCGTGGCGTGCCTGCTATTGGTGATCTTCTCGGTGAAGAACCTCGATCAGGATGTCTTGCTTGTGTCTGGGTTGGGTCTTTAGGAGCTCATAAGATAATGTATTTGCAGAGCATAAAGGGTGTCTCGGCCGTGTATAAGGAGTATACAAAGGGTTTCGGAGTTAAAACCATTAATTCCTTATAAACCTCCTAAACCCTATATAAATAAAGCCCTATATAAACCCTGAACCCTGATAGACCCTGTATAGAGTCGGTCTATCCAAGACGAGTACGGGCTTTGAAGCATCCGAGTTTGTACTCTTTTCCGACCTTTTGATGGCCCCTTAGAATCCTCATAGACCCTATAACGACAGTAGACCGTGATATAATTTTGATTGGTTCTCTGAAGCTTTATATTGCATGGTACGGGACCCTAACAACCTATATATCCGAAATACATTGAACGCGCATATATATTATAAACACACCCTAAACCCTAAACCCTCCTTAAACCCTACAAACCCCATAAATCCTATAAACCCTAAATTCAGAATCTATATATATAGATGTAAATCTGAAAAACCGGACTATATCTCAGGACTCTATCTTCCACGCAGTCGAACCTTGCACCCCAAAATCCCGGAAAGCCCGAGGTCCAGTCAAGGTAGCCAGGATTGAGCCACTGCTGGGCTTTCGTACGAGCCTGGATATATGGAGGTCAGGAAGGTGAGTGAAGCTATGCTGCGGACAAGAAGGTTGGGATTTGTGTTGATTGGGGTTAATTAGGATATGTGACTAAAGCTCTGCGGCTCAGGAAGGTTGGGGTTTATGGGTTTCTGGGTTTGGGGATTTATATTCAAAGCAGGCCAACACAGCAGGGTTTACATTCTATATCATATACAGGAAACTTAGTTAGGACGGGTTTGTTTGTTGTTCAACTAAACCCAAGTAAAAATATATACGCACCCTTGATCATCCATCCCAACGTTGGGATAATGTCTATCGAGGAAATGTGTGTGTTGCTGACAGAATCAGAATGGTGTGCCTGCTCCAGGTATAAGGTTACAACGATGCTTCTCCCCAAGGCCTCTTATATAAACTTTGGACCCAACTTCTACATTGCTTTATGCAGCTTTCATTATGTGAATATACAAAGATCCGTTCCCACCCCTATGTAAATAAATAAATATAAATATAAATAAATATATAAATATATATATATATACATATATAACATACATTCCCTAAACCGTATATATATATATAAAGATATATTATCTAATCTATAAACCCTTCATAAGCCCGCTATATTCAAGAACTTTCCTCAAACGCAATTAAGCACAACAACCCCTAAACCCCACAGCCCACAGACCCCTTAATTCGCCTATATAAGCTTCCCGCCGCCAGGACTTCGAATTCCTCGAGTTTTTCGCTGGCCGGGCCAACCTGACGTACTCTATGCGACGGTCGAATCGGAAATCCGGCCGCTTCGACATATTGTACAACTCTAGGTTCCACAAAGGTGGTAAGCTGAGGAGGGCAGGGAGTGAACACAAGTCAAACTACATGGACTTGTGCACCCCTGCTGGATTTGCGCTGCTTGTCTATTAATCGTGCTTGTTTCGGTGTCAGGGTCTTAGGAGAGTGCAGCCTTCTGGCGGCAGTGTTTGCTCTGTAACTGTATCACTCAGTTTGGCCATCTACTTCATCTTGCGGGGAATGACCGGGAAGCTCATCACAACGTTTGCCATGAAGTGTTCCAGCTTCTGTACCATGAACAAAGGGACCTCGATGCGGAGCCCAGCAACACCGTACGGGTGTACGCATTACCCTTCGGTCCGAGAGTCGAACAAGCTACTCGAGAGGCTGCATGGACCTTCTATCGCCTATCTTCATGATATTTATTTTCACAGTCTAGGCGGCTGATGCTCCATAATTATCTCCCGCATAACAACCTCACGAAAACCTCCTGTTCAACATATATCACATTCCTGCCCGGCACAGGACCGTTGTCCTCATGTACCTGGTCACTGTTGTTGGTGGAATATGGCTGCTAGAGCAACCTGGTGGATCCTGCCTGGAGTTCTACCCCTGTTTCCGGGATTTGCTGTCTGCACACTGGAACGTGAGCGGTGCACTTGCAGTACTGGGCTTAGAATGCACACGCACGTAGTCTATGATTGACATATCTAGAAACACAAGCACCATGCATAGCTTTCCTCCGAGGCTGTCCGTGTTCGCTGGTGGATGGCACATTACGCGGCCCCGACACCTAAGAGACATTATGCTTGGTGCAATTCAGAGCATATCACTGAGCTTTCCCAGGGCCGCTTGCGACGGAAGGAGTGGAGTTCCAAGCATGGAAAGAAGCAGCCCCAAACTGTCAAGAGAGGTGCTCGTAAGACTGGTCAAGCTAGCTGGACAGCAACCACTGCATTGAAGGAAACTCAGAAACCCGGCCCATACCATTCTCAATTTCTCGTGTGGGTGTTGCTTTCATCAGAATCCTATCTAAACCCTATCGCCCCTAGAAGCCGTAAAAGCGCGACCATCCAAGGGAATATCCGATGAGATTTGCACGGCAACTTACGAAGATGGCCAGCAACCTGGCAGCCACCGGGAAAGGGTGCCCGCCTCTTCCGCCAGGCGGGGTTCCTTCGGCCGTGGAGACCTTCAGATCCATGCAGTACAACCAGCATGACGGGTTGTTTGACTTCGCGAATTTTGCTGAGCTTTACCTTTATTTGAGGGGCGGGGTTGGTCTTGAGATCCCTGATGAAGCCTGGAGAAGCCTCCTGCCGCGGCACGTGCCCGGGCGAGCTTGATGGACCCCAGCCCTGACTTCTGCTGTGCCCATTAAATGACTTAAGTGATACCACAAACCAGGTTCTTTGTTTAGGTCCTCTGTGTATGATGATTTTACGGTCCGGTCAGGATGGGTTTCAAGACTGTTTTCAATGCTTTCAAGCACTTTTAACATAATTTTGCGCTGTTTGGGCACGGCAGGACACCTAGGAACCCGGCTCCTAGTGAGAACCTGGTTTTCACCCGTCCACAACCCATAATTAACCCGTAGATACCCGTAGTAACCCGTAATCCCCCGAGAACCTGGTTTCCCCCAACCCGTCCGCAAAGCGTACGCAACCCGTAATTTACCCATCGGAACCCGTAATTAAATTATGGGTTCTTGCTATGAAAACCGGGTTCTTCCAGTGGCAACTTTTAGCACGTTTTAGCACCGTTTTGTGTCGCTGAAACATAAAATCAGCGCTTTCAAGCTGTCAATTCGGCCTCAGTACGGACGCATGAATACATGCGCACTGCAAGTGGTTGGCTGGCTTTGGGAAATGAGCTTCTTTGTATCAGTGTCCGTCTTCTGTGTAGAACTCATGCACGCATAAGCGCATGCAGGGCGACCTACATGTATACATCTTCAGGACTTCAGGTCCTTTGTTGCCCAAATCCTGTGTGGCCGAGAGCCTCCAGGGTTTTTCTTGAGCTGCCCAGCATGGCTGCTCAGAGTTCAGTGTTTTCGAAGCAGTGGAGTTGCTCCACGTTCTTGGATGGAGCCCGGCACGTGGATCACGAGGCCACCAGTGAACAGCTGCTTGTGGAAGAGGCAGCTCTCCAGCAAGAGATAGAGGACAGCATCTTTACCGTCGTTTGCTCGGGTAGAAAGCAGGCGTATATGTTACTGAAGTTCATGAGACTTATATAGTGAGAGAGAAAGAGAGAGAAAGAGTGAGAGAGAGAGAGAGGGAGGGAGAGAGAGAGAGAGAGCACGAGTGAGAGAGACAAACAACCAGAGACACAGGACGGGAGAGAGGAAAGGAGAGAGGGTCGAAACAACGAGATTGCGTGCCTCCGATATGCAACAGGTGCCGAAATATGTATGTCCCGAGCAGACTTTAGCACACAACAGCCCTGGATGATCATTATAGTCAGTCGTACATCACCAATGCACAACTCTCTGTATATCTCTTGTTGTCTCTCTCTATCTATCTCTCTCTCCGATTGGGGCTTGCTTTCAGTTTTAAGGCTTGTCTTACATGCAAGAATGACTGCGACCCGGTGAATCTCCATAAAAATCTCTGTAATAAATATCTCAACAAAGATGAGGTGCCCAGCTCTCGCTGTTGTGTGTGTGTAGGACGCGAAGTCTACATCCCGGTGTATGTCATTGTGCTGTATATATATATATATATGCACGTCTACTATGCATACAAGATCGATGTCTCCTATGTTCCCATATAGACAACAATTACATAACCCCCGAAACCCTGTATAGTCTTCAGCCCCCAAACCATGTAAGCGGCAGGAGCTGGAAGCTCAAGAGCGACAGCTTCTCGAATGCCAAGCACAGACCCTCGCTGAACCGGTGACTTCTGAAGTAGCTTGATCCAATGTTCTCCGAAACTCGATGGAATTCCAACTGTCCTTAATATGCTCTGTCTCTATACCCCTGTAAACCCTAAACCTAAAAAAACCCTAAACCCTATAAACCCTAAAACCCTGAAGCCCTAATAAACCTTAAACCCTATATACACCCTATAAACCCTTTTCTGTCTTACCCCCTCCTCTCCTCTCAAGGTACAGCCCCCGATGCCGAAGGACCTGGACGATCCTTATCCGCGCGGCAACGCGGACGAGCAGGAGCCTCCAAGTATGGAGACTGTGCCAGTGACTGGGCTATGATGAACTATGCAAGGTACAGGTTTTGTGTGTACGTCGTGTGATGTAAACTTCATCTGGAGATTGTCTGATTGCAGGCAACTGAGTCTCAGCTTGCGGAAATGTATGACCCAGCGGCCGACGATGATCAGAGTGATAATGCTGATGATACTTGCTTGCAGTACATTTATATAGTGTATGTAGTGCATAGCTCTCTTGACATGTGTTCATCAAGATCCAGTTCTGTTATGCATTCATTCTGTATCTGCATGCATGAGGACAATCTCAATGATTGCGAGATCATCAGCAGTCTGCAATCGATGCTAGGCCCTGCTCTGATTGCTGCAAAGGCCGAGCCTGATCAGGATCTCCAAGGTCAGGTTCCTGTGCCGGAGACCTCCACGTGCAAAGATGCCCAGCTTAGGGGAAGGCCCGTGGCGACACCCGTGCGCACACAGTGTGTCAAGGGTGAGCTGCCCGAAACTACTCGGACTGCTTCAGGGGCTCAGGCTACCGAGGCTAGCAATGTTCAGGCTACCGAGGATGCTGAGGCCTCGAGCGGCGACCCTGTCCGGAAGCGTGCTCTTGATGATACTCAGTCTGCTGAGAACCCGGCAGCTGCAAAGCGGCTGAAGACAAGGCGATACACTCGGCAGGACCGGCCTCGTTTCATCGCACAACATTTTTTAGTAGAAGCCTCATTCATGTTACGGACACAATCCTATTAACATGTTGGAGTCTGCAGGAGATGTTGAATCTCGCAGCAAAAGCCCGAATCCGTCGTATGTGTGCTCCTCACTCCCGGCGAAGCGACCTAGAAGCCCCGGAGTTCCTCAAGGCACACTGGAACAAGGGCACGAAGGCGAAGGATGAATTGGCGGAGCTTCTGAAAAGTTGCAACTTTGTCAGGGAGCCTTGCCACTCCCTGTAATGTCGATGTGTTGGTCATACACACACACACACATGCAGTCGTCTCTGTATCGCTTCACACAGCCCTCAATCGGCCGAGCTTACAAGGACGAATTCATCGCGACCGTTGAACGCATCGTCGTCAAGAAGGAGAAGATTACAGTCAAATTGGACCAGGGATGGTTCAGTGAAGCTGAACTTAAGGATGAATTGCACTGGACTACGTAACTCTTCTTAATTGTCCATGTGTGTGTGCGTGTGTGTGTGAACTTTGGGTTTTATTGCTGGAACACACGCACGAACACATGTATGTGCCTTCGCCCGCTATCTAAGGACTCGCATAGAGGGAGTAAAGCGCTATTGCATGGCCCACAAGGAGAGCCATGTGCGGCCACTTTTTCGCAATGCTTATAGCCTTATGTACCTTTAGCTGAGTATAAATGCATGCATGGATAACTTGACTGGGTGTACATAGTGCCTCTGAGGTCAAACCTCTACGACGGGGTCCTGGAATACTGGGTAACGGTTCGGGAGCGGGGGGAGAGGAAGGAGACGCTTACGCGGGAAGAGCGCCAACAGCAGAAGGAGAAGGCCTTCTATGCCTCTGCATGAGGGTGTGTTGTGTTAACCCCATCATCCAAGCGCCTTGCTCGATCAGGGCGCGGCGGTGGAGCTTCCTGATCAGAGCTTCAAGGGGGTCGGGCAAATGGAAGATCGCCTGAATCGAGATGCTGCCCATGCTGAACAGTCCAAGGAAGCTGACCAGTATGCTCAGGCCGGGAAATGTAAATTCTATCGATCTAGATGCTGTCCTTGTTTCTTATGTACCTATATAGACCCGTGATCCCCTCTATATAGATGGTCTGGGTGTCTGCAGGAGCTGGAAACCCTGAAGAAGTTTTCCGACTCCATCAACATGAAGTCGTGCAAACTTCGAGGACTCGCAAAGGACCTGGATGCCAACTACAAAGGATCGAAGCAAGCCAGGGAGTCGAATCCCCAACACAAGCTTCGCATTATTCGGCAACTCCTGTATCTAGATTTTGTTCAGCCCAGGTCTGCTGAGGAACTCCACAAAATGGTCCAGAAGCTTGAACACCACTTCGAAGAGTGCAATGAAATCTTCGTGCGAGCTGACATTAATGGCATGAATGCCGAGCTACTCACCTAATGAAGTGATTGTGTTTGCACTGCCATGCGACTCGCCTTAAAAGCCTTAAAACTTCCTAGGTTGAAAAAGCTGGCCGATCAGAAGATTAAGGCAGGAACCCTTGTGTTGGGAGCTGAGCTTTCGTTTGAATCTTTCAACCGATATATGTTCAGCAACTGCATCGTTCAAGAACTATATAACTGAGGGCCAGCAAGGCTGCTGCGACTGAGCAGAGGATCAGGATCGAGGGGCTTGGGAAACTTCGGGGCCGGTTTGAAACTTATATCAATCCCACTTATCAATCCCAACAAACATAAATTTCACAATTATATCAGCTTATAAAGCTTATGTAGGGACCCTACATATGATGCATATAAGCTATACAAGCCCTTCTAAACCCCATCTACGTTCAACTATCGAGACCTGTTGTTTGTTTGATTACACACACACCTATATACGGGATTGGTAGGGGCCCTACAACAAAGCAGGTTCGAGTAGGTCAATGTACATATGTACATTAAATTAAATATTGTATGTATATAATATATAAATTTGATGCTGTAGAGCCATTCGGGTTCTGCTGGGTAGTGGCATTAAACAATATACTAAAAAAAGCTTACAAACCCGCAAGCCCATTTACAGCATCGTATACGACCCTATATACACCAACCCCGGCCCTCTTGCAGGAATGCGAAGAAGTACTACGACAAGGACAAGAAGGGTATGGCTACGACTAAGGCTAAGGCTGCTCCATGTTCCGCCGAGCCCAAGGCCGCCCCCAAAACCAAGGCAAAGGCCAGACCAGCTCCCAAAAGGACCTGATGTTTCACAGAGAAGGCTTCGAGGGTGCATGGTTTCGGTACATAGGGACGCTGTGGGATCTTAGGGTCGGGGCTAGCTTTGTCTTGGGTCGTTATACATACACACACATATGTGGGTTTCCACATTCACTCTAGGCTTCTATATTTAATATATATATGTGTTTGGGATTGTTCTAATTGAAATTATAATTCATAGTATGTCGAGTCTATCAGGTATAGACGGTAAAAACAACAGTATACAACGGTAGATTCTATATACATGTATAGGTATATTAGAGTAGGCAGAGATCTTACGCACATGGTTGTGCGGCTGAAACGATTTACCACGTCATCGTTTCTGATTAGGGTTTATATACAGGGTTTAGGAAGTTTATATAGGGTTTATATATATATATATGTAGAGAGAGAGAGGGTTTATAGGGTTTATACGGGTTTAGGGTTATAGGGTTTGGGTACAGCCTGACAATATATATATATATAAAGACCCTATAAACCCTAAACCCCTAAACCCTATAAACACTAAACCCTACATAAATATATATATATATATAGTTTTGTACAGGGCTTCGAAGCTAGTCGCCCTCGAAGTCAGAGTTCGCTGTCATGCACGGCTTGCCAGCTGCTTTGCAAAATCTTTAATGACGCTTCGTGTGGTGCTTTACCAAACGAACGGCGTGGGAGGATGGGGAACGCAAAATCAGCTCCTGCATTAATATATGCATCGCTATATAGGTGTCTGCACGGTGCTTTGGCAGTTGCTTGAAGGCTTGCACCGCGATGTTTCATGTTACCTAGCAAACAATCAACAAACCCCTCATCCGCTGCACTGCCTGACAATACGCGCCAGGCTCCAAGCCCGGCAGAGCGATTCGCGGCTTCGCAGCAGAAATCGGCGCTGGTGTTCCAGCCTGAGCCGTCTCAAGTGTTACAGGAGGTCAATGGTCAAGTGTTCCAATCAGTTGGAACTGTGTTGCACTCGTCTGTGCTACGAACCTGATGGTGTGCCGGCTCGAAGGAACGCTGTGTGGTTCTAGGCGGGTCCTGTGGTTGCATCATGAGCTTTACCGCAGAAGATGCAGAAGAAGAACTTCTAGAGCTCCTCTCGTGCCACACATCCGAAGCTAGCTTGAACTTATCTGCATGCACAATTAATTCCTTTTGTAGTGCAACCCGAACCAGCACGCAATTAAGCCACCATCCAAACCAAGGATTGCAGTGGTCCCTTTCCCTGGAATGTATCAAAGACGGCAGTGGGTGCTAACGAGTGCCGACAACTATCACCGCCACAACAACCTGAGCCCGAGCCGAGCGTCGCGAGTGTGAAGGTTGATGTGCCACGACAGGTATCATGTGGCCTAGCTGAGGTGTATGCTCGGTGCCAGGCACTCGATTGCATCCATTTCCAGCTTCCTGCAGGAAGCGGCTCGGCGGGAAACGTGCTAGCCCATGCTTCATCTACCATTGAGCAGCTCTTCCGTGAGAGTGCCCCTATGGTGTTCAAAATCGGCTGGACTCACGATGCTGCATGGAGATGGTGCAACACCCTTTATGGCTACCTCCACGATCCTCATGATAAATGGCAGGCCATGGTTGTGCTGTACCTGGCTAGGAACCCCGATGCCCCCGCCATGCTGGAGGCTGCATTAATTGACAAGTTTCAAAGTGCCTTGTCGATATAATGGTTTGCCAATCGACGAAGCAGTGCATGTCTCTTCCACTCAATATCGAAACCCGATCGAAACCTTCATTGCCATCCGAGGCAGGCCTGGGTGCCGCAATGTCAACCGTGGTGGCGACGGCATTAAGCTGGACACCTCAGGTGGCCAGTACATGACTTACATCGTGTACAGATCTTTCAAACATCCTCCAACGGAGGCTGGCTCTTTCAAGCGGAGGGCAAAGTGATGTGACATGTTCAACCTATGTACAGCTTATACTGCCGGGGGAGGCAACCCGCTTACTAGCTCGCTGAAAATAGAGACAATCTGATTCCGACTGCAAGAGCATGTGTTCTAGCGACACTACATACGAGACCAGTTGCCCGATCGACGCATACATGTGCACATGAGCATTGCCGAGCAATCAAGAGCACCAGCTGGTCATGCAATTTGCCCACCGTGCGCCAAGGTTCCTTGCAAGTCCGTGGTGCGGACGGCCCGCAACGTTGTTGCGGACATAGGCCCGGAGGCTGCTAGATCTTCCGGAGGGCTGAAGCGTTTTGCTGAGTGCAGCCTGTCGAATGCCGAGCGTGATACCGGAAGACTGTTATCCAAAAAAATGAAACTCTCCCTGCCCATTCCGTTGCACGATCTGGGTGAGGGCAAGCTGAAGTTGCCGGTGTTGAGGCTTCGGGACTGGGCGCAGTTTCTCCTGGACACAAATCGTTGGCACATTCTGTGTGGACTTTTATCCCCTGATACACAAAGAGAAAAAGCCATTCTTCGGGGCTTTTGGTCTGAATTCCGCCGCTTCTGCCCGCATCACCCGGTCTTTGGGTTGGATTTGAGTTTGGAGAACACCGCGCCAATGGTTTTTCACGGCGACGAAGGGCGAGGCCGGCGACGCCAGGGATGGCTGGCTACCAACTTCCACTCCATTATTGGGCGTGGTATCCAAGCAGGTCTGGACAAAGACGCCCGGGAGAAAAATCCTGGCCAATATGTCAAGTTGAGATGTAACTATGTTGGTCATTCGTTGACGAATCGTTTTGGCCATGCCGCCTTACCGAAGGTGCTTTACTCTGACCCAGACATCTTCAATGCGGTTCTCGAAAGTGCATCCTCAGAATCATTGTTTATGGCAAGGCATGGCGTTTCCAACAACCGTTTGGGATCACGCTTTATGGTGGTCCTCAATGTGGTGGGCGATTGGAGCTGGCTTCACAAAGCTGGCGGCCTTTGCCGGAGTTACAACAACATGGTCAAGGCCGGGGCAAAGGCTCGGGCTACAAAAAGCAAGGCCAAGGACCCGGCAGGCATCTGTCATTTGTGCCGGGCTGGCCAGAAAGATGTCCCATTCGAGGACATCTACAGAAGGACGCCGCAGTGGTTGCAGACAATGTTTGAACAAGATCCCTGGGTGACCCCGCCGAGTTTGGCACGATTGCACCACCCTCCGGGCGAGGTGGCTGCAATCTTTGCCTTTGATATTTTCCACGCTTTTCATTTGGGAGTCGGAAAGACCCACGTGTCTTCATGTATCGCCGTGTTGTCTGATGAGACAGAAGGCTCAAACATTGATATTCGTTTCGGGGCCCTGAACGCTGAGTGGAAATCTTTCAAGGCAGGCACATTTCAGCCGAAACTGACACAGGAGCTAATAGGATGGAATACTCGCTCTGATTTCCCCTCTGGGAGCTGGCACAGGGGACAGCTCACTACAGACTTGATGCACTTTTTGCAACACAAGTTCGAGCACATGGATGTTTCGCGTGACAAGATGCTGCAAATGGCTGCCGAGGCCACTTGTGCAATGAATCAGTGCATGCGCATGTTGTATGAACATGATTCGGTTTTTTTGCAACCAGACATCGCCCACAGGATCGGGGAGCTTGGGATGAGGTTCCTGCGACGCTACGCGTCGCTTGCACAACTTTCGCACGACAGAAACAAATCTCTATGGGGTTTGATTCCCAAATGCCATGTCGTACACCACATAGTCGTGAAGCTTCTTCAGCATTCGGAAAAAAACATTCCGAGTTTGCACCCGTTGTGCCATGGGGTGCAACAAGATGAGGACTATGTGGGGAGACCGTCGAGGTTATCAAGAAGGGTGGCCCCCCAGCTGGCATCCACCCGGGTTCTTCAAAGGTATTTATTGGATGCCTACGAAAAGTTTGTGTCTAGTAAGCTGATCATTCCGAGCTGAGGATGCGGCAAAAGAGCTCCACCAGCAGCAGCCACCACATGGGATAGGAGGCTTCGACAAACCCTTTCCCAGAAAATCTTGAGACCCCTGCACAATCACCAACCTCGGCGAACCAATAACGTATATCCAAACCCCTTATGAGGCTCCACACCCGATTGACAATCTTGAAATCGTTTACAAAGCTTCACAACCCAACATATAGCCTCGAGGCACCATGTAGCCGAGCTTTCAATCACCTACAAACCCTTCTGTAAGACCCAAATCTACAAACCAACACCCTAAAGCCCCAAAGCACGAAGCTCAAAGAACAATCTGTTCCGAAGTTATCCACCGATCTTGTATTAAGTCGTTATGCCTATATGCACATAACATCGGATGACATGTCTGCTTCTTGGCTTGAAATCTGAATCCCGGTTTCCATCTCAAGAACCCGTTTCTTTTTGGGAGCCGACAATTCTTGCGGCTTCGGTTTCCGTTGGTATGGTACGACACCTTGGATCCCAGATAGTCATGCTCAGTTTTCAGTGGGATAAGACGTTCAACCCCATTGACAACAAGGCAGAGATGAGCGACACCATTTTTCATGCGAGTGATGTCGTGGAGGGCCTGCTTGGCCTGTTTACCCACGAATTTGAGAAGCACTGCTGTTTTACCGTAATTGATCTGCATGTGGAAAGCTTCCAGAGTGCTGAGTAAAACGGTCAACTCCCGCAGCGCCTTCCTGAGGTCGTCCAGGGAATGCAACAGCCAACTGGCCCAACAATCGTCTGCGAAGAGAGTGAGAACATTTTGGACCCACCCCTCGGGTAGTTGTTTCTCAAGAGCATCCATCAGGGCTAGGGTGTACCAGACCCAAAGACTCGGGGCGACCTTGCATCCTTGTTTTAGTCCGTTAGACGTCACAAAGCTTGAGCGGCAACTCCCGGCCTTGTAAAGGAAGCGGGAGCCGAAGTGCAGGCGTTGGGCCACTTCGATGACCGCTGGAGGCACCTGATAATCATGGAGGGCTTGAAAGAGCTTGGGCCTGTTGGTGAGGTCAAATGCACGACTCAGGTCGAGGGACAGGCTAAGGGCGCCTGTGAAGGGGCGAGGCTTCTGTCCCTGGTACGCACCAAAGCGTGTGACTCTACTGGTTCGGAACAAAATGATAGCCTCTGCCACGTGTTTGTGTACGCGGAAGAGCGCGTCCATGGTTCCGCGATGAGGAAGATACGCATACTGTGGCCTATGACGGAGCAGCGGGAGTTGCCACTCCATCATGCGAAGCTTCAGGATTCCTGCCAAGGCCTTGGAGGTGGGAGCCATGAGCCCAATGGGCCTCAAATTGGCTAAGATATGTGCAGGCTTATGTGGCTTCGGCAACATGGCCATTGTGGCATCGGTGAGGTCCCCGCTGAGAAGACCAGTATGACCCTCCTGGAAGTGCCCCCGAAAGGCAGCCCCAAAGACTGGGCCGAGACAGTCTGCGCACAGCTTCCACACTCCAGCTGGCGCAATGTGGCCAGGCACGGCCTTGCCCACCTTGATCTCCCGGAACTGACTCACCACCTCCTCGTCCGTGATGTTCAGAGCCTGGGTCAAAGGACCCGCAAGTGGCAAGTCCGGGAAGAGTGCATAGGTGGCGCGGCCTTGGTCAGCTAACGCCTGGGCTTCCTCCACTTTGGACAGCAGTTTGCCATCCTGATTCCGGAGTCGGGAGAACAGCTTCCTATGTGCTGGGGTAAGCGACCTGACGATGCCATGGAGAGTACGCTGGTCCCCAATGCGTGCCGCTGCCTCCGCTTTGCCGAGCTTGTCTTGAAAGGCTGCACGCTTAAGCTGCCTGCTCTGCTCTCTGAGTGCCCGCGAGGCCCTCTCAAAGGCAGCCGCAAAGCGCCACTGCTGAAGCAGGCGTCCTACAGTTGCAACACGTGCCCGCTTCATTTGCGCATAGAGGCGCCAAACATGACGAGCTGATGCCCGATACCCTGCCTGCGCGCTGATTCTGGCATCCTCCGCCGGCTTGGCGGGAAAAGCTTGGCGCACAGCCTGGCACAGAATATGATTCACGCGGTGATGCAACTGGTGCAGGTCTCCTGGGGGGACCTGGTTGACAGCAGCCTGCACTTGCTGGCGGAGTTCGCCAACCTGCTCGGCATTGGAAGCGAGCGCTGCATGGAGCGCTGATTTATCATACTGCAAGGGCTTGGCGCCTGCAATGTCTGCGCGCCAGTGCACTGGCACAATTGATAGTGACGCCTGAATTGGCAGGTGCCCACTTTGTCTCCACCCAGCTACAGGAAAGTTTACTAGGGGTTTCGCCGCCTTACTTGTCTGACCTGCAGTAACACACCTGACCATCACGTAATCAATTTGGGTGTTGCCTGTGTGGCTGTAGTGCGTATAAGCAGGTCGCGCACTCCAGGTGTTCAGAGCGCACAAGTTATGAGCCGTAAGCAACCTGTTGAGCTGCTGGTCAGCCTGGGTAGCTGTACCCGGCATGCTGGCCGGCCCTGCCTCCTGGCGCCGCGGCCGAACACTGGCATTGAAGTCTCCGCCCACCAGCAGGAAGTGACGAGCCGGTATCTTGGCACACGTGGCATGCAGATGGCTCCATACGCCCCCTCGGAGGTCATGATTTTGCTGCGCTGTCAAATGACTTCTCCAGACGTGTTGATACACAGCTAAAATGTCCACAGGGGCGTGTGTGGCAATATGTGTGGCCCGAACATGCAATATGCGACCCTTATGTATTTCATGCGCAGCTGGGTCTCGGAAATGGTGTTTCGAAAGCATAACCATAACCCCGGCATAGCGATCATGTGCCTCGGCCGGATCGCTGGCACTGTGGATGCACAGCCAACTGCCTGAGGTAAAGTCGCTACTTTGCGGCCAATGAGACTCCTGAAGCAGAATGACCTGGTACTTGTTTTGCACGTCAAGCCATGCTATGAGCTCCTGGTATACAGCCGAGCTAAGCCCTCCCGCGTTCCAACTCAAACACGTCACTGGCGGTATGCGGGCCTGGCGTCGACGTGGCGCAGCTCGAAGTGACCTGGGCTGTGGGGGTTGAGGAGCGTATTCCAGGGCTCGCAGGTCTGCTGCTGAATGCCATCGGCCACGGTAATAAGTGCCGCCGTTCTGCAATGCACGCATACGTGCTCTGCGGTACGCTCGTTTCTCAGAGGTCCTAGGTTTAGGGGCTAGACCGGGAGGCGCGCCCAGCACCGGTCCGCGATGCTTCCCCGGCTCTGTAGAGCCAGGTCCAACCTCTGCCGCGGCAGCAGAGGTAACCCTCACCCCTCCTATCTCCCTACCTAGACCAACCAAAGTAAGCAGTCGGAGATAGGCGCCGGACTTGGGACCGGCTCGGCTGTGACACCATGGAGTGCGGGCTTTGGGTGGCATGAGGGGCTCGTGACTTAGGGGTAAAAAGACCTGTCTGGCCTGCTGAGCTGTCTGGCCAGCGACCAGCGAGGACAGCTGGCCGGCGGAGCGGGCACAGCAGCATGTGTGTCCTGGGTGTGTGGGGATTAGCAGAGTACACTTGGTCAGGGGTCTTATCGGGCGAAGACACAGATCTAGGAGGCCTAAACCGAAGCCTAGTGAAGTAGGGGCCGAAAGGGTGAAGGCAGGCAAGTGCTTGGAATTGCTTGCTGCACAGGCTCCGTGGGCGGCCAGTTTGCTCACCGCCTCGGCTCCGAGCCGTCATCCGGACGCCTGGGGCGTCGCTCGTGTGTGCTCCGCCACTGGTAGTCCCGCCATCTGGCAAGGAAGTCACCGTCCAGATGCCTGACAGCCGCCTCACAGACTGCTTGCCAGTCCTGCTGCTGTAACCTTCGACGCATGGCCCCCACTCTGCCGCCTTGCTGGCGGCTTGAGAGAGTTTCCGTGGCAGACAGTTGCAGGCGCAGGAGGCCCAAAAAGTGGTTGCGGGCCTGGACCAAACACGGTCCTGCAAGCACCAAGGTGGTTGTGCTCCACGTTGAAGAGCCGTCTTCCGAATCTGCACGGGCATCTGCAGCTGCATGGGCATCTGCGGCATCCGGGCCGGGGCCAGCATGCACTGCGGCTGCTGCCGGGGCACTGCTTGATTCACTGCTCGCGAAAAGAGAAACATCGTCGTCTGAGTCCAGCCGCGGGGAGGATGATGAGGAAGAAGTTTCGCCGAACCTGCCGTTGGGGAGGTGCGGTCCTTGAAGTCGATCCCCATTGTGCATCGGCCACTCCCGCTCTGGCCGTGAACCCATGGAAGCCCTGTCCAGGCTGGGGCTGCGGCTCCTGCCATCAGCCGGGTTGATGTCTCGCTGAGCACGCAACTCCTGTAAAGCAAGCATCGGCATAGGAGGGCCAGCTGGCAACAGCTCACGAAGAGTAGCAGGGCCATTCCACTGGACGTCACGCGGGGTTCTCTCCCGCTCCGTGCTGTCATCCGAGCAGAGGGCGTGGTCGCGGCCACCATCGCTCATGTACTTCGCCGAAGGTCCCAACACCAAAACACACACAACCCCACAAGCCCAAGCCGAAGGGAAGCCCCCGAAAGGAGGACACCCCGAACCCAACTCCACAACTCGGGCGTTCACCTGTGAGCCGCGGGGCTTCGTCATCATCATAATCATCATCATCATCGTCATCGTCATCATTATCATCGTCGTCATCATCACCATCACCATCAGAGTGCTCATCGTTATTGCCACAATCACCAGTACGGGTCCTAGCCTTGAGCTGCAGAGGCCCGATGTCAATCTTGCTATTGAATAAACTTCGGGATTAACATGCCAGCACCTCACAGGTCTCGCTTGCAGTGATTGTCGGCTCGTCTTCACTCCGATCCCGTGTTCGGATCGACCTTTTCTGCTCTGCTTCTAAATCGTGGCTTCTGGCCTTCCTTCCGATGCTGCAGCCCGTACATACACCGCGCCACACCGGCAACAAATCGAGAAGCTAAGCAACAGGACTATGTAAGAACAATTGCCGCAAGTAAGAACCTTCCCCATACGATCCGTATGCGTGAACTGTATGCTGAAAATCTCAGCCAACAAGAACAGTCATGACAGCCATCAGTTGCAAAGTACATTCTGAATATAGGTCCCTATATGGGCCTTACTGAAATCCCATAACCCACCTCCGAGTTTGGTGAAATACCGCCAGCACAAAGAGCGGCCAGCAGCGAGGCGGAGGCCTCTGCGTCAGTTTAGGACTAGGATTTAGAAGTTGTGTTTAGGGAGGGAATGTCAGCGTGCGCTCGAACACCAAGCCGATCCTTCGGCTCCAAACCCGGGTCCAGGGCTGAGGCGCAAAGGGCTAAGGCTGAGAGGGTGTGGGAGGCGCAAAGGGCTCAAGTTTTGAGGGTTCGCTCCGTGGCGTGTAAGCTTTGGGATTCCACAAAGCCGGGAAGCCCGAACCTTGCATGTCCTGGATCCAAGATTTCGACAATCCGAGCCGCTTCCCCGAAGCCCTTGCAGCTCGGACCCCGGCTGCCCACTCCCTGAAGCGACTTTTGGCAGCGATGACGGCACCGACCGCGATGACGTCCTCGGCTCCCAGGATCTATTTCCTCACGATCTCCAGTTCTAAGAAAAAAGCACTGGCAGCGGCGTTATTGACGCAAAGTGTGGTGATCACCAGGCCTGCTGTTACTCCGTAGTTGCTACAAGCTGTGAGGATGTGGCATGGCAGGGTTTCGGGAAAAGCTCTGAAACAACCGAAGCCGGTGGCACATCCTGCCTACCAGGCTACCACACTTTGATCTGTACGTGCTCAATCAACTCGTGCACGATCTCAATCTCAGCCCTTCAGCTGTGGACTCGTGGTCACGAGACATAGCATCTCGCATTAAAGTTCGGGCAGGAAAACTGACAAATGCGATGCTCGCAAGACTCAACATGTTCAACATGCGTGGGACTAAGCACTGTCGGAGTTGTGATCCACGCTTGGGGCCATGCGGCTGCCTGCTGGCTGGCTGATCGGGAGCCGGCCAGCATGGATGCCGCTCGTGTCCACTCGTACCCTCGCAAGGTCGAGGATCGGAAAGACGGTGGTTTTGAGCCGTGGGTCAGTTTTTGTAACTATGCAATTTTTGACAGTGGTAGTCTGGTTTTGAAGCTTTGTCACTGCTCCACTAGCCAACTGGTAGACTGCACTGTAGGTTCTACAGTGTCGGACCCACGGCAAGGGGCAGTCGAGTGTACCCGACTGGCAACATGGAAGGGCTCGAGATGACTTGTGTTGGTCTTGGATCCAATGGGTTAGGGAGGACTCCACGCTTTGTAAGACTTCTCTCCGTCCAAGCCCTGCAAGGTCAGACCTCGGCTGAGCACCGCCAGGGCAGACGAAGTCTGCACCACCTGAGCCGGTTGTATTGCCTGTATTGCTTCCCTGCTATCACTACCACTACCACTACCACTACCACTACCACTACCACCTCCTACTACTACTACTACTACTTCTACTACTACTACTACTACTACTGCTGATACTACTGCTACTGCT
>CAJNJA010035175.1:0-12316 GCA_905231915.1 Symbiodinium necroappetens
AAGCCAGGAAAGCAACAAATTGCCTTGTAAGTCGCAATTTTTTTTGATCCTTTTTAAATTTTTTCTTGATCCTTTGCAATTTCTTTGATCCTTTTTAAATATTTTTTTGACCCCTCTCCCCATGCAACGCGTCTGGGGTTTAGGGCCTCGGTTTGAGGGTTTCGAGCTTAGGTTTCAAGCTTATTGGGCTTAGGCTTTCGGTATAGGGCTTAAATTTTGGGTTTAGGGCGTAATTTTTGGAATTGTTGGAAGAGGGCTCTCTTTACAGGGCCTGCACCAACACTGTTAAACGACAAAGAAGGGGCTACTAAAAGATGAGAGCACCGAGGCCCTAAATTCCCTAAGCACTAAAGCCCCTAACCCAACCGCAAACCTCACCACATCCTTCAAAACGCCAAGACATCCTTCATAAAACCCTGAAAAAACCCCTGTAAACCCAAGACGCCGGCGCCTCTGCGCCACTGCGGCGCAAAATGTGGCGAGCGTCGCCAGCGCCACAAGGGCCGCGCGGAGCATGGCTTCAGAAGGGATCTGAGAGTGAATGAGAAATCGAAATCCTACATAGCAGGATCACAATCGTAGTCAACACCAGCCAGGGGTGGCGGGTACTACAATAGTCAACACCAGAAATCACAGTTGTAGTATCGGTTTTCGTGACCAGGAGATAGCACGGGAGTCGACAAGCAAGCAAAAGCGAACACAGCTGCTTGCAGCTTCACCTGTCAAACTCTAGCTTTGTAGCACCACATGCACGACATATCACATATCTGTATATCTTTATACCGGCACATCTATATGATACCTATCCATCTATAACTAAAACTTTGACTAATAGCTATGACTATCCTTCTAACTATTATATAACTATAACATATATATATATATGTGTGTGTGTATATATATATATTTACCTATTGATTTATTAATTTGCTTATGTATTTACGTATTTATCTATTCATTTATTTGCATGCATGCATGTATGCGTGTATGTATGTATGTATGTATGTATGTACGTATGTATGTATGTATGTATGCATATACCTATATTTATATATATATATGTATGATATATATATATATAGAGTGTTGACAGTCACTGCAAGAGCGGCCACACCCAGCTTCGCAGGTCTTTTTGCAAAAAAACAGTGCAAACGTTGCCGAAAGCTTCACAATCAGGCGGCTAACTAATTGGAATGGATTTCCTGTAAGGGTTCCTTAAGTGGGCTCTGTACGGGTTACTGCAACGGTTCGTATAAGGGCCTGTGTACTTAATGGTGTATTTTGGGGGGTATGTAATGCTGGAACTATATGGGGGCTATCAGGGGATACTGTTACTGATTCTTCCGACCCTATATTCATGCCCTTAGTGCACATCAAGGCCCACTGCCAGGGTCCGGTGTCCACTGTACAGACTACGGGTTCGACCTCAAATGTTTTAGGAACGCTGAGGACTTCGGGATTCAACAAATTTTCGAGGGCCCTCAGAAATACCGTCGATCTGAGGGCATAGAAGAAGGATGCGAACCCAAATCGTAGGACAACCTGTCGCCGAAGGCTATTCTGCGACGAAAGCAGCAGCGAGCAGCACACAGCCAAGCTCGCTGCTTTTGGAATCTTACGTGTCTTCGTCAGTATGCAACCTACGAAGTTCCAAACTCGAAAAAGGCATTGGATGAACAAGCGCGCTTTGAGCCTTCTGTACAAGCCACGGATTCGACATGTCGTGATTCTGGGAATGACGAGGGTTTGGAGGTTTCGGAACGAATCAAATCTGAGTCTGATGCGAACCCGGAGCATAAGGCATCCGTCACCGAGGAGGGACGAGCATGAAGCCGAGATCGGCTTTTTGTGACAAAAAGAACATATGCTTCGGGTTTACGGTTTCGGGTAGAAAAAACAGGGCAGCGGAAGGCGAACCAGAGAAGGGGTCTCCACTGTACAGGCCACGGGCTCCACATGACATCACACCCGGATGAAGCGTGATGTCACTGCGAACCCGTCTCTTCCGACTCGACTTCCGACATGGGGGGCTCTAGGAGAGCATGCAATGATGAGAAAACGCAGTGACAAGCACACGGCCCGGCACTCGGTCTCCGGTTTCTGTTCGAACGCCTACCTCAGCCTACAATGCAGTACATCCTAGCTCATGCTCAAAATGTCCTTGGACTAAACCCTACTGTCAGCCCTAAAGTCTACGAACATCCTAGGCCCTAATCTGTTGTGCAGGAAGACATCCTGCTGCCTCCCTTAGGCGCTGCGCCATGCGCTTGACTGCTCAGAGAACATCTTGAGCCTCAGCTGGCCGACACTACTTGACAAGACTTCCCACTGAAACTGGTCGTTGTTGATGTAAAGGACGTCGAACTGCTTCCTCAAAGCGTCCATGAGTTCGCAGGTCTTGCTGTAGGTGAAGCAATCCATAGCTGGCCGTCCGGTTTGCTTTTGCCGGATCTTGGCATTGGAGCTAGAGCTCTGAGGGCTCACCAGCAGGAATATGGCTGAGATTTTGTAGCCCAGCCGCTGGAAGTAGGCCATCGACTCTGCGTCCGTCATAGGACTTGTGCCGGTGACCGGCAGCAAGATGTTCAGACCCAAAGAGCCAGCTCTACTAGCAGCATCCCTCTTCCATGTTCGCATCTCCTCCGCCAAAGTCAGGTGCGATGTGCACGCGTCCTTCTCCAGCTCTTGCAAGACTTGATGACCTCCATGGGCTTCGTAGAATAACTCCCCGTCGAGGACCGTGTGGCCCTCTAGGCCAGCCTGCGCCAGAATCTCCGGGTGCTGGCGCCAGGTGGTGGTCTTTCCAGCACCCTGAGGGCCCACAAGAAAGACGAGCTGCCTGGTCTTACACTGTCTCCCCTTGCACCCCCTGAGGCTGCTTCTCATCAAGCCCGCGGTGTCCAGAAACGAAGTTGATGTCCAGGGCCTGAGCACCGGGGAGAGGAATGCAACGGAATCGTGCCACTCCTCTGTCGCTTGCTACACTTTCACCCTAAACACTCGAAATCCACACTGAACACCGAGCACGGCACGTGGGAACTCCGGCGAGGTTGAAGACTTCGCTGCAGGCTCGCGCCGCTTCCGCAGGCATGGGGGACGTGAGCTTCCGCCACAGCCGGGGAACGTCTCCACGATTGTCCACAAAGAAGACCGAGCCTTGCTGCCCTTCTTCGCATACATAAACCTTAATTAACCCTTAATGAAACCCCAAACCCTAAACCCGAAGCCTAAACCCTAAACAGAAAGATGGTGAACGGCGCCTGATGCCATCGTCAAGCGGAAGAAGGCGTGGATCCGCTCTCGGAAGGCTCTCTCGCAGCCCGCGGATTCGGCGGCCCGACCCGTCTCTGCCTCTCGGGCACGCGCTCGGCGCAGAGCCACCTCTTGGGTATAGCTCTCTAAACTAAGGTTCCTTTTGCGAAATCATCGGGCACCCTTAAAGTATAAAAAGGGGCCCTACATGGGACTGAGGGCAAACCTCCTGAGAACAGAAGATGGGCAAGAGGTGGAGAACATAGCCCTGGGCGTGCAGTCTTTCCAGGTAGTCCTCTGGGCGGACCGTGGCGATCAGAAGGCTCCTCTCCTCTCGAATGGCCCAGGAGAGGAGCCTTTCCTTGGCTAGGGCGGTCTCTTTCGGTGAGAAGCCAGGCTTGGCTTCCCGAATCCGGTCCCCGTCGATCGTTGTGGGCTCTTTGAGGAAACAGAGCTCAGGGCATTGAAGCGCCAAAGTGCCGGACGTCAGCTTCTCGATGACCGTGCTCTTGCCCACCCCTGCTGGACCGAAGACCACCAAAGCCTTGCGGACCGCCGCCCCGTGACCGCCCGCCGACTCCTCATCAAAATGCTCATCCAGACTCCGGCATGAAATCGCTGAGAAGTACTTCTTGCAGTCAAAGCCTTGGCTCGTGCTAGAGATCTTAATTTAAAAAGTACCATAACAAGGACACCCCATGATTCAACACAAACACCCCGATTATGGAAAACAAACATTCGTTTCTTCACCAGAACCGAGAAGCCGGGGGGAGTTGGAAACGGTAGGATGTCGGAAACAAGGACCGATGGAGGAAGGAGCTCGAGGTCTGGTGTCTGCTCCTCAGGTTAACCCCGTTAGAGCCGCCAGTCCGGAGGGGCTCCGGCACGCAAAAATTGCCATATCATATGCCCCCTTTAGGGTTTAGGGGTTTAGGGTTTAGGCCCACCCCCCCCAACCAAAACCTATCTGTTAATTATGAAGGCACCCATAAGTGCATCTCTCCCTCTGTCACTCCCTCCCGCCTGCCCACCCCCCTCCCTCACTACATCCCTCAATCCTAAACCCTAAACCCTAAAGCCCAAGCCCAAAACCTCAAAACCCCAAACCCCAAATACTAAACCCTAAACCCATTACCTGTGTTCATCCTTGCTAGAAAAACGTGGAACGGTAGTAACAGAAGCGCGGACATCGAACAGCCCGGGGCAGCTGAACTGGGAAGTCAGGGTTGGGTTTGGGGTGTAGGGTGTAGTGTTTAGGTTTTAGGTTTTAGGGTTTAAAGTATAGGTTTTAGGGCTTAGGGCACGGAACCTCGGACCCGCAACTACCATACTCCTGTTTTGGGCTCGCAGCTGCGACAGCATCTCCATGCGTCTTCGGGAAAGGATCACCGAACCCGAAAGCCCGCAAACCCTAAACCCTAAACCCAAAAACCCTAAAGCGTCTTTTGGATTCTAGGTCCCAAACCCGGAACCCTAGAACCCTAAAGCCCTAAGCCCTATGTAAGTTCTAGATCCCAAACCCCGAACTTCTGCTTCTGCCGGTCCTGGCATCCTGACGTCTGTAACAGTCCCTAGGCCCTTAAACCCTTAAACCCTTAAGCCCTAAACCCGTAAACCCTGAACCCCTAAACCCCTAAACCCTTAAACCCCTAAACCCCTAAACCCCTAAACCCCTGTCCGGGGATCTTCAAAGTAGAGCTCCGTCCCTGCTTTGAAGACCTGGCCAAGGCTCTGCAACCTGGCGGGCAAAGCCTTGAGCTGTCGGGTTTTTGTTCGGGTCGAGGGTTTAGGGTTTTGTTTATAGGGTTTATAGGGTTTAGGGTTGAGGGTTCAGGGTTGAGGGTTTAGGGCTTGGGGTTCAGGGTTTAGGGAGTTGTCGGGTTTTCTTCGGGTCGAGGGTTTGGGTTTCTCATGGTTGGGGGTTGAACCAAAACCCTAAATCCTAAACCTTGTTCTCAAAAGTCCACCCACCTTCGAATGGTCTCTTGCAGAGACATGTGCCGCGACATGCAGGATAAGGTCCAACAGTGTCGCACGCCAATCCTCGTTTAGTGTTTAGGGTGCTTCCAGAGCTGTAGAAGAATCTGGCTACTTGTTCCCGTAGCAGTTCATAAACAGTATTTCTTGACTGGATACCCCTGTTGGGGAAAGCTAAGCTAGGCTCCTTTATCCCGAAACCCAAAAAAGCTCCGAGAGGGCCTAATCAGAACCCTTAGGTCAAGCTTTAACCCTAGGCCCTAAACCTTAAGGGTTTAAGGGTTTAGGGGGTTTAAGAATAAGGGATCTATATTAATATAGGGGCCTTAATAATTAGAATAGGGTTTGGGGGGCCCTTTGTAGTTCAGGGAGTGGGGGCCTTGGCCTGATAACACCAGGCCAAGGGTCTGCAAATGAAGGGTCATGAAGTGACCCCGACGGGCCCCGTGACAAGGATTCCGCATAGCCGTGGTTGTATGGAACTGTAGATCATAGTCGTTCAACTCCTCCTCAGACACGCCGTACACCTAGGCGTTCTAGGGTGTTGGGTGTTACGGTTTTAGGATTCAGGGCTTTAGAGTTCGGGGTTTAAGGCCTCAAGGCGTAGGATTTAAGGTCCAGGTTCAAGTAGGAGCAGCTGCTGTCCTGCATCAGAAACCACCCCTATGATGCCATGAAGATGTCCCGAATCGCCCGAGCCCGATTCCTGACCCCGGCTTTCCAAACTCCCCCAAAAAGCAGAAAGCCCCTCACACAGAGCTTCAACCTGAACCTCCTGAAACCCCAAAGCCCAAACCGGAAGATCCCCAAACCCTAACACCCTCAACCCTAAAGCCCCCCCCCCCCCCACCCCCCCAAACAAAGCCCCGGCAGATCCCCTCTAACTACCCTTTTTCTGGCGCCCTTACAGTCAAGCCCCTTGCTTTTCTGAAGCTGAAAAAAATTCGAAAAAAAACCACCGACCTCGGTCAAATGGTCGAAGATGTCCGCTCGGAGCTGAATCAGCTCCGCTAGGTGCTCCGGACCCAGGTCGCGCCAGGTCATGAGATACTTCACCTGGATGTTTAGGGCTTATAGGGCTTATAGGGTTTAGGGTTTTAGGGTTTTAGGGTTTAGGGTTTTAGGGTTTTGGATGTGTTCCTAGGCTCTTTCCTGGGGTTCTGGAGGGCCTTATGGGCTTTCTAGAGGCCTTACTATGGGATTCTCATGCGATTGAAGGGTCCTACGGGGCTTCACCCATCGCGCTCTTCTGGGATTTTGGAGCTGCCTTTAAAAGGGGCCCTGTGGGTTGGACTGATGAAGGGTCGTAGGTGCAGCGACTGGGCCTTGGTTTAAGGCTAAGCTTCGGGATGTAGTTTAGGGGGCAAGCCTTGGGTTGCAATGCTTCTTCGAAGGTATTGGACATATATGTCTACCAGCCCCTGAACCCATCACAATCAAAATAGCATGTTCGTAGTCCCTTTGGGGCTTGAACGATCGTAGGCAGGGAAGCAAAGACTCCTGGGGAACACGCAAAGGTAGCTCTCTAAAAGTTAGGACCCCTTTTTAGGGTCCTTTATACAATGGCGCCGTACTAGACTTTGCCAGACTATTTTGGTGGCCTAGGCAGGGATCCTAATTTAGAGAACTACCCGAATAGAACCCTTGCAGGTACCCTTATAGAAACCCTATAGAAGCCCCTACCCTAAACCTTAAACTCTTACAGATCCCCTAGAACTACCCACAAAGGTAAGTCGCCGCTGAGGTCTGGAAGTCGGAGAGCGGCTGGACCTGTGGCTTCTGCTCCGAAGGCTGAGAAGTGTGTAGGGTTTAGGGATTAAGGTGTAGGGTTTAGGGCGTAGAGGGTTTAGGGCGTATAGGGTTTAGGGTGTATAGGGTTTAGGGTGTATTGGGTTTAGGGTGTAGGGTTTAGGGTGTAGGGTTTAGGGTTTAGGGTGTAGGGTCTACGGTGTAAGTACTTAGGAGAATAGGGTCCTTTTTCAGAGAGCCATAAGTAGGGTTAAGAAGGGTCCCCTTTAAAGGGTCTCCCTAGTACTACCGTAAGTAGGGTTTAGGGCTTAGGCAGCTTAGGTAATACCCAAAAAACTTCAGACCAACAGCAGCGAGACGAGCCGCAACGATAAGGACAGGAACAACACCAACAAAACTTTGACAAGGGCAAGAACAAGAGCAGGAACAACAACAAATGTAATCGCGCCAGAAAGAAAAAAAGCTGAAATCAAAACACCACTCCCAACAACAGCAAGCTGTAAACCATCAACGGCGCAACGGCAACATCCGTCGTACAACCAAGCATACTGCTCCGATTCTCGCATTTTGTGTGTGTGTGTCTTCTTCGGTAACTATGTCATGAACTGGCACATGCTGTCCTACCCTAGCGAAGCCACCGTCATCTCCGCCTCCTCCTGGTGCAACTCTGCTTCTGCTCCTGCTTCCGCTTCTGCTGCTGCCACCAGCACTACTACCACTGTTCTGGCTACTGGCTACTACTGCTACTGCTGCTACTGCTGCTCCTACACTACAATACAATAAAGTCGTTGTTTCAGTTGTCTGCGCTGTTTACCCCTGCAACCATGTTCATCGTCATCATGTCTTTCGCCTGTGTCACCGTGATCATGCGTGTCATCATGCCCTGTCCGGTTCGTCGTCGCGCCCCTATCGTCATCATATGGGTACAATCTAACTCTACCTACCAGTGCAGGGCTGTCGGAAGAAGAACCGCCATGCGAAACCAATGACAGAAGCTCAGGCAAAGCCCTAAGGAGCCGACCGCTTGGTAGTCGAAGGTGTGATCCGCTCCAGGCTCGCAAGGAATGATTTCGTTCGGCTGAAACCATGGGCTGTCCCGCTGCAACTCCGGATGAACCCACCAAGCTATGAGGCGAAAGCCCTGAGGCTGAAATTTGAGATCTCTGGGTGCTTTCGCCGCCTGCACGTAGTCGAAGTAGCTGGGATTGGGCCGTATAATCCACGATCCGCTGCGCCTGACAAACATTGGCTTCTGAAGTCGCGCTTTTAGGACCCCCAAACCCTCAACCCGAAACCCTCAACCCTGAAACCTAAACCCTAAACCCTGAACCCGAAACCCTAAACCTCGAAGCCTCAACCCTGAAGCCTGAAACTAAGCCCTGAACCCCGAGCCCGAAGCCGCACGCCTCACAAACATGGGATTCTGAGCCGCGAGACGCACGGTCGCACAATTCCGGCAGCGAAGCTCCGAGCAAAGGAACTTCGGAAGGAAGCCCTGCTGCAGCAGCGCCTCAGGGTTCGGATTGTTTTAGGGGGTTGTAGAAGGCTCTGTGGGTTTTATTGTGTTTTGTACGGGTTTTTAAACCTACATCCATCCATCCATACGTACATTCATGCAGACAGACAGACAGACAGACAGACAGACAGACAGACGGACAGACAGACAGACAGACAGACAGACAGACAGACATCAAACATCAATGTTGACTGTTGCTCTGCATCTGGCTTGTTTATAGATCGGGTAAGGTGTGATATAGAGCTCTAACTGAGGTTTGCAGGGCAGGTTGTATACGATAACTGCTTCGCGTAACCTATGGCATACGTCGTAATAGTACTATTCATACAGGTTTTACACTAGGGTTTAAGATTGAGTTCTACTCACTGATTACGGCTTGGCCACTCCAAGTCCGAGAGAGCAACCTCATAACTCATAACAAATAAGCCGTTGCAGGTGCCACCTCTGAAGCACTTGCTTGCCAGACGAGCTCAGGAGCTCCCAAAGAGCCCCGTGCAAGTCCCTGGGCCCCGTAGTTCAAGGGAAAAAGCCTTACTCTCATAGAAAACCCTAAACCCTAAACCGCACTACAAGAGCTTCTGGGACCGAGCCTCTTAGGAGACGTTTTACCTGAGACAGAGGGCCTCGTAGGAGTAGGTGTCGGAGTCTTCGATCACCAGCCGCAGTTGCTTTGCCTGACCCGAGCACCCAAGGAACATGGTTTAGGGTTTAGGGTGTAGGGTTTAGGGTTTGGGGTTTTGTAGAACTCTTCATGGCGGGGCTCTGAAAATTTGCAGGTCCTTGTTCTTCATGTTAACTTCTTCGCTGGGAATGAAGGTCCAGGAAGCTCTCACAACAGGGAACTCCAACAAATTATGTCATCAACTATCCCGGCCTCAATATTCCATTATTAACTATTCCGGCCTCTATATTACATTACTACATATCCCGGGCCCTGGATCAACCCTCCCTAAACACTAAACCCTAAACCCTGAACCCTAAACTCCTCAACCCTAAACCCTAAACCCTAAGCCCATACACCCCTAAACCCTAAACCCTAACCCTCTAAACCCTAAACCCCAACCCTCCAGTTCCTTCTGCTCTTTTCCGGCCTCCAAGTGGCGCTCCTCCAAGGCTTTCGGCCACTCGAAGGCGGCCATGCGATGAGCTTGGGACAGGAACCTGGGCTCTTTCGTTACGTAGCTTAGGGGCTTTAGGGCTTCGGGGCTTCGGGGCTTAGGGGTTTAGGGGGTTTAGGGGTTTAGGGGTTTAGGGGTTTAGGGGTTTAGGGGTTTAGGGGGCTTAGGGGGTTTAGGGGTTGAGGGGTTTAGGGGTTGAGGGGGTTTAGGGTGTTTAGGGGTTGAGGGGTTTAGGGGTTGAGGGGGTTTAGGGTGTTTAGGGCTTTAGGGCTTAGGGGTTTAGGGGTTTCATGCACCATGGAACCCTAAACCATCCTTTTAGGGTTTAGGGATTTAGGGATTTAGGGTTTAAGGGATTTAGGGTTTCTCTCTTATTCAACCAGGCCCAAAAAAGTTCAGACTTTTTAGGACAGACCTATTATTCAAGGCCACAAAGTTTAAAGTTCTCCCATTGGCTATCTAAGTCTTTCGTTTCGTAGCTCCAAAAAGAATCTATGTACCATGAGCCCTAAACTATCCTAAACCCTATATACCTTCTATGTACCATGGAACCCTAAACCAGCCTAAACCCTATATACCTTCTATGTACCATGGAACCCTAAACTATCCTAACCCCTAAACCCTATATACCTTCTATGTACCATTAACCCTAAACCATCCTAAGCCCTAATGAACTCTGTATTATACCTGTCTAATGTTCCTGTAGGTTTTATCTGGGCTACAGGTCGGGTTTCGGGTTCTGCCTCTTTTTGCAGGGGCCCTCCAACTCGGCCCAGAGTGTGCCTCAAGCCCTGAGGGGCTTAGGGTTTAGGGTTTTAGGGCTTAGGAGCTTAGGAGTTTAGGGGTTTAGGGTTTAGTTAGGGGTTTAGGGCTTCTGGGTTTAGGGGTTTAGGGTTTTAGGGTTTCTGGGTTCAGGATTTCGCTCTCGCATCCTTACTTGAGGTCGGGGTTCCAACGTAGGGATGTGATGCCGAAGAACAACCAGCTTATACCCAGCGACACATGGCGTCCACCATGTACTAATGAGCCTTGAACCCTCGCAGATCAAAGGAATAGAACTACTAGATACTACCTATAGCCTCCATTGTAGTTCCCTTTTGGGGTTACCTTCTAGGATCCTAAAGATATATTTGGTTAACCCAACAAAGGAAGTACAATGGAGACTGTAGGTAATTGTTCTGGCCCCTTACATTACACGCCCCAAAGCTCCGCCCAGAACGGACAAACCTCAAAGCCATTCGTACGACCAGGGCGCTCGCTGAGACCATGAGGTTCCGGCAAATGCCGGGAATGAGAAGGAAGGCTCTGGACTTCCTGCACTGCGGGCATTGGGGTTTCAGGGGAGTTCTTGCCGAAGTTTCAAGACACTTGGTGTCGGGTGCTACCGGTTGACGGACTCAGGTGCTAAGAGTTCAAGGACTCAATAGGTTCGCGGACTTCGGGGTTTAAGGATTGACGCTTTGTCGCGCTTAGAGCCAAGCGCTTCTGCCCTGGTTTTTCATTCCTTGAGTACCTGTGAGGAACTGCCGTCCTCTTGCTTTTTGCGGATGCCATGCCCAACACCCAACACCCTAATATCGGGCCTTCATAGTTAGACTAGGGTTTTGGGCTCCTTTATAGTATCATTTTAGCAATTGATACTGAGAAACACTATTATTGGCAATTATTGGTAATTATTTAGACTTCTATATTAAAACCTCAAACCCCCTGTTTGCAGTTTCTAACAAAGGCTCCTGGTCTTCTGCTGCTGTCACTGCATTTCGATTGCTGTTGCTCGTCTTGCCCCCGTACATATAAAATGGCAGTATCATATTGCAGGGACGCCCAAAGAATGGATCTCTTCGCCCATCCGGCATTAATCAACGTTCGGAGACATTTGACTCACCTGATATGCTTCTTGCGGCTTGGCCCACTTTGTCATCGTTTGGCCAACCCCGAGGTCCAACCGGCCTTGAACGAATCTTGGTTGGCTGTTCCCACTAGTTCCAACTGACTCACAGACCCAGCGATGTCTTAGGCAGGCTTTTCGATAGGCTTAGTGTCGACGGTAGCCACTAGCTCGGGATGGCAGTGGCTTCTCGTTGCCCTGGTTCCCCACCTGCTGGGTTTCCCATCCCGTACCCCGGGCGGTGAGGGGGCCAAACCCGGAACCCCAAAACTTGCCCATGGGTTGCAAAGAGCCTTGTGCTGCGCTTTGCCGTGGTGGAAGTTTTTCGGTACCTCTGTGGTGCCAGCCAACTTCACTTGGATCTTCACCCCTGCCATGGCAAAGAGACAGCGCAAGAAACGTGATGGCTTCTCCTCTACGCGCTCTTGACTTGAGCACTGAAATATTCAACATCTCAGCATGTGCCAACTGACTCTACCTGGCGACAACATGGCCACCTTCGGCCTAAGTCCTAAATCCTGAATGGCACCTCTAAACCATTAGCCCGAAACTCCTAAAACCATAAGCCTAGACCCTTAACCCTGAACCCCCGACCTTTTAAGCCTCTAATTCATCCTTGCACCCCTATCCCCAACCCTCCAAAGCCCGAAAGCTCAACTGAAGCCGCACAGCATGCAGGGTTTAGAGTTTACCTTAAGCTACCATAACCTATTTGTTTCATGTAGGTTCTTATGTTTTGCTTCCTAACATGAAATGTACAGGGACCCTACGCAAAAAGCAGGTTTTGGTAGGTTAACCCTCAACCCTAAACCCTAA